>JAZKJV010007317.1:600000-776426 GCA_037367405.1 Ottelia alismoides
CATTTAAGGCCCACACAACAGCCTTAGTCTCCTCCAAAGAAATGGGACGAGTAAGAATCGCCGAATCAGAGTCCGAGAGAGAAGAAGTGCCAAGGCCCAGCCAACGCCACCTACGTGGAGAAGAAGACGATGAGAAGCGCCTGAGGTGATTCACAATGGCGCTCCCCATCTCCTTTTCCCCAGAAATCTGAACATCATCGACAGAGAGAGCCCTCATCATGTTGAAGCATTTTCTATTGCTCGCCACTCGGTAGAAGAACGTGGAATTCGCATCGCCCTCTTTTATCCATTTAAGCCGCGAACGCTGCTGCCATTCAATGACTCTTTTCTTGTCCTCGGCCTGCACCCGATCTTGAGCAGATACGCACTCCAGAATTTCATCATGCGAGAGGTCTCGCTTATTCTCCAACGAGTCTAGTTGCAAAATAATTTCCTCCGCCTCCGCGCGCAAAGTAATACGCGACATCCTAGAGTTCCTCTTGAATCCCGCAAGCACCCTCCATAACGAAGCCAGCTTTTGATCAAGTTTGTGGGCAGCAGAGCCCGAGACGGGAAAATGAGCCCAATGGTCCTGAACGACCTGCTTGAAATTGGGTTCCAGCAACCAACATTTCTCGTATCGAAAAAGACCCCGAGGTCGAAGCCCCTCGCCAGAGTCCCAAATAATGGGTGAGTGATCCGAAAAAGATCGGGGGCGAGAAGAAACAGAACAAAGAGGGAAGGATTCCAACAACTTCCCAGAAGCCAAAAATCGATCAATTCTGGAGCGAGAAGAATTGTTGCACCACGTGTAAGTGATATCGTTAGAAACCAAGCTATCCAGCGCAAGATCATCAAGTGTTTCAATGAAATCCAACGAACCCGGATCATGACCACCCCTACCTCGAGGGCGATCGGAGGAATGAATGGTTACATTGAAATTTCCCCCCAATAACCAAGGGAGGTCCCCAAATAAAGTAGCCGTGCCTCGGATATCCTCCCATAATTCCTTCCTCAAGACATGACACGTAGGGGCGTAGATACAAGAGAAAACCATCGACTCAGTGGAATTGGCCCGGTTCAAAGCGACTGAGATCATATGTCGGCCTACAAGCAATGAGCTAAAAGTAAACATTTGAGAGCACCAGGCTATCAGAAAACCCCCCGCCGAGCCCAATGCATCGACCGCGCGGAATTCATCGAAGGAACCCGCGCCAAGAGAGCGCCACATGATATCATCCACATCTCACAACTTAGTTTCTTGGATGAGAGCAACATCACAGCACCATTCAGAGAGCCGCGAACCCAAGGATCGACGCTTGACCGAGTCCCCAAGGCCCCTAACATTCCATGAGAGAACCTTCATTAAAAACCTCCGTCATTTCCCCCAAGACCACATAGGCCCGCAGCATCCGCCACAGCCTCCCGCAGAGTCGCACAAGAGTGAGTCACGATAGGGTCTTCCCTGGAACAAATGCGCCTCATGTAAGTCCTCCCAAAACGTCTGGAAGAAAGGCCCTCGTCGTCGCAGAAGGTCGGGAGTCCCGAGGGAAGGTGAGTAAAGAAAGCACCATGCAGATCCGAGGGGGCCCGCACTGGGGTCTGAGGAGTAGCCAAGAGCAAGGACTCACATCCAGGGTCCACATCAACACGCAATTCCTCGATGTGGATTCAGGGAAAAACCGTAGCAGAGACGGGCGAGAAGGTCCGAGCATTCGGGTGAGAGACCCTTGGCCAAGATCCGAACGTGACGGGTCCGCCAACCCTCACGTGCTGAAGATCCGCAGAGGGATCCGAAAAGCCAACAAACAAGGTGGGAGCCGACCCAACCTGTCGAGAAAGAAAAGCGGAATCGACCTCGGGCACCCTTAAATCAGAAAATCCAGGGGTTGCAGACGGTTGGCACAGGGAACGAAGGGGCGCCTCGAAGGTTCCAGCCACGTCATCCAGTTGTAGAGACGCTTCGGAATAATCAGCAGCACGCGCATTGGCAAGAATATAGCATCTAACTAAGCCACAAAAGATGTTTAGTTAAAAAAAACAAAGAAAAGATGTTTGATTGCATTTATGAGCAAACGAGATAGGTAAATTCATGAATATTTGTACCATTGAAAAGAGCTTAATAAAATACAAGTCTGACTGAAATAACAATTACAGAATGCCGCACCACTACATGCGTAAGATTACCAATATAGTCCTTAAGAAAATGCCGGGGGCAGAGTCGTGTATGCTCACCTTTGCTCGAGATATAGGACTGGAAAAACATTTATCGAAGTATATGTTCGACAAAGCTCTCTGGCATCTCTTAGCTTGCTCAATTCCAATGTCTGTTAGCACAGACAGGTCTGTACTTCCCTGAAACAAATAAAAATTAGCTTAAATATGATAACCTCTATGCTTATCGTCAGTGAAAGCATGTTTGGCATGGTTATGTTTGCAACATTAAGAGTTCATTTATTGGCACCATTATTGTATTCCTGGCCCATGGTGCAAAGTGCCTTGAGATAGATAAAATTGGATCTTACGTTACTCCAATTTACATAGATAAAATTATCATAAGGAGAAAGCATGCAAGGAATAGAAAACATGGCAAAGACAAAGGACTTCCTTATTGATATTATTGTCACATGGCGAAAACAATAGAATTAAGAAAAGAGGGAAGAATGAATTGCTTGCTTATTTCTTGGTCTTGGATTTCTTATATAGCGTGAAATCCTAAAGAGTGAAACAAAGGATTACATAGATACTCCTGAAGACTTGCAGGACTCAACGAAATAAATAATAATAAATGCTCAATAATACAATAACTCTAACACTCCCCCACAAGTTGGAGCATATCTGTTGATCATGCCCAACTTGGAGATAAGCCAAGAAATGCGTCTCTTAGGTATATGCGGCATATTTGTTGTCACAATACAACGGAACAAAAGTAGTAGCAAGGACACCAATTTCTATCAAGGAGACTAGTCAGGTAATCTAACACGTAGTAGCAAGGACACCAATTTCTATCAAGGAGACTAGTCAGGTAATCTAACACGTGGCTTGGGCCATTGCCCTATATTCTCCTTCTGCATTTGACCTAGACACAAGTGTCTGCTTCTTGATACGCGGGTAAGAAGGTTTCCTCCAACGAACATCCCATGGCCAGTAGTAGATCGCATGTTTCAGGAGAACTTGCATAATCTACATCAACAAAAGAAGTGATGTTGGTGTCATCATTGGCCTTATAGAATAGATCATACCCTAGAGATACTGTTAGGGTAAAAAAAGTACTCAGATGATTTATTCTATAGAGCCCTCGGGTCTCTTATATAGGGAGAGAGCCCTTGGGTAAATTACATGAGAGGTACATAAAGAAACTGAAATAACATAAAAGACGAACAACTATCTCTACACTCCCCCTCAAGATGGAGCATAGATATCTATCATGCTCAGCTTGGAAGAACATCTCTGGAAGGGTCCTCTGAGCAATGGCTTAGTGAATATGTCCGCTGTCTGGTCCTCTGAACTGACGTGAGACGTGGAGATGAAGCCCTTCTGAATCATGTCCCTAGTGTAATGACAATCCACCTCTATGTGTTTGGTTCTCTCATGGAAGGCTGGATTGTTGGCAATAAATAATGCTGCCTGATTATCACATTGAAGGTTCATAGGCAAGGGAACGTCAACATTCAGATCTTCTAGGATTGCTTTAACCCACATCATTTCTGTGCTTGCCTGTGCCATGGCTCTATACTCGGACTCGGCACTGGATCTCGCCACAACAGTTTGCTTCTTGCTTTTCCAAGAGACTAAAGAGCTTCCTATGAAGATAGCAAATCCATAAGTAGACTTACGGTCCCTTGGACATCCTGCATAATCTGCATCTGCACAGGCTGAAATAGACAGATCTGTACCTTTCTTGAATAGCAACCCTGTGCCTGGGGAGGACTTCAGATATCTCAATATCATGTATAAGGCATCCATATGTACTTGCCTCGGCTGCTCCACGAACTGACTCACCCGGTTTACTGCAAGGGCAATATCCGGTCGAGTTATAGTGATGTATAAGAGCTTACCCACCATTTCTCTGTACCTTCTCTTGTCCACCTCCTCGGTATCATCATCGTACAGCTTCATACTCGGGTCCATAGGTGTACTTGAAGGTCTGCATCCAGTCATTCTTGTTTCGACTAGCAAATCTGTGACATATTTTCTTTGAGTCATCACCATTCCTTGTGCATTTCTTGCAAATTCTATCCCCAGAAAATATCGTATTGTGCCTAGATCCTTTGTAATGAACTGGCTGCCCAACATAGACTTGGTGATCTCAACTCCCTGTGCATCATCTCCCGTAACCAATATGTCATCAACATATACCATAACAACAATGGTACCTCTAGGGATCTTCCGGACGAACAGTGAGTGGTCCGCATTAGATCTTCTGAACCCCTGTCGTTCAATAAGCTGAGAGAGCGTCTGGAATTATGCACGGGGACTCTGTTTAAGGCCATAGATAGCCTTATGAAGTCTGCACACCTTCTGAGTCTCCCCCTCAGCAGCAAACCCGGGTGGCTGCTGCATGTAGACTTCCTCCTGTAGATCACCATACAAGAAAGCATTCTTAACATCAAGCTGGAATATGGTCCAGTCACGTACCACTGCAACCGATAGAAGGATGCGAAGGGTAGAGTGTCTCGCCACCGGTGAGAAGGTATCCAAATAATCTACACCATATGTCTGTGTAAATCCCCGTGCAACTAGCCTGGCCTTGTATCTGTCTAGACGGCCATCCGCATGGTATTTCACCGTAAAAACCCACTTGCAACTTATTACTGAGGCACCTGGAGGAATGGGGACAAGAGACCAAGTTCCCCTAGATTGCAAAGCACGCATTTCCTCTTCCATTGCAAGTCGCCAACAGTCAATCTTCATTGCATCCTGATATGTTCGTGGAATCTCAACGGACGATACAGCAGTTGCAAACTTCTGGAAATCCCCAGTGAGTCGATGAAAGGAGACTTGAGAGGCAAGGGGATATGTAGCACACTGTCTGCGCTGCTTCCTAAGAGCAATGGGCCTGTCAAAATCATCCAAGACCGTGCTGACCGGTTGCTCCTCCTCCTGTAGTAAAGGTTCCTGCACAGGTGCATTATCTAAGCCATCGTTAGTGTTAATTTCAGAACAAACCTGAGGCGTGTCGGATGGTTGACCTGTAGCTTGAGCATGGCTTGTCCGCCTCGTATAGAACTTAGTGAAAGGGACAACAGGAGGAGGTGGTGGTGGTGGTGGTGGTGTTGGTGGAGTAGAGGATTGACCCAGGCTTGGCGGTGGTGGAACAAAGACATTGGAATCTGGAGAAGTGGAGGAGGCTAATCTGTCACCCGCAGGTGAGAAATACATGACAGGTTCGAAAAAGGTAACATCTGCACTGACATAATATTTGTCATGGATAGGATCATAGCAACGGTATCCTTTCTGTGTCCTGGAGTAACCCACAAAAACACACTTGATAGCCCTAGGAGAGAGCTTATCAAGTCCTGGAGATAAGCGGTGGACAAACGCAACAGTGCCGAAGACACGATGTGTAAGTGCAAACAAGTCTCTGTCTGGAAAAAGAACAGAGATGGGGGACTTTTCCCCAAGAACAGTTGTAGGCATTCGGTTGACGATAACATGTTGTAAGGATAGCATCTCCCCAAAAAGATAATGGAGCACAACTTTGAATGATTAATGTGCGAGCAATATCAAGGAAATGTCGATGCTTACATTCTGCAACCCCATTTTGTTGGGAGGTGTAAGTACATGTGGTTTGATGAACAATGCCTTTTGAAGAAAGAAAGGTAGCAAGAGAGCGAGTGCAGAACTCCAATGCATTATCAGTTCTCACATACTTAACAGTAGAAGAGAAAACATTCTGGATTTCATTAATAAGATTTTGAATAACACTCCCTGCTTCAGATTTATTTTTAAGAAGAAACGTCCAGGACACTCTAGAGAAATCATCAACCACTACTAAATAGAACCTGTGCCCCTGATGATCTGGGACACGACTTGGACCCCAAATGTCTACATGAAGTAATTCAAACGAGGAGTGACTGCTCCGACTCTGACGACCTGGGAAGCTAGATCGATGGTGCTTCCCTAACTGACATGCTTCACACCGAAAGGAGGAACTTGGAGAGATCTGAGGCAGTAGGTGAGCTTATCAAGTCCTGGAGATAAGCGGTGGACAAACGCAACAGTGCCGAAGACACGAGGTGTAAGTGCAAACAAGTCTCTGTCTGGAAAAAGAACAGAGATGGGGGACTTTTCCCCAAGAACAGTTGTAGGCATTCGGTTGACGAGATAACATGTTGTAAGGATAGCATCTCCCCAAAATGATAATGGAGCACAACTTTGAATGATTAATGTGCGAGCAATATCAAGGAAATGTCGATGCTTACGTTCTGCAACCCCATTTTGTTGGGAGGTGTAAGCACATATGGTTTGATGAACAATGCCTTTTGAAGAAAGAAAGGTAGCAAGAGAGCGAGTGCAGAACTCCAATGCATTATCAGTTCTCACATACTTAACAGTAGAAGAGAAAACATTCTGGATTTCATTAATAAGATTTTGAATAACACTCCCTGCTTCAGATTTATTTTTAAGAAGAAACGTCCAGGACACTCTAGAGAAATCATCAACCACTACTAAATAGAACCTGTGCCCCTGATGATCTGGGACACGACTTGGACCCCAAATGTCTACATGAAGTAATTCAAACGAGGAGTGACTGCTCCGACTCTGACGACCTGGGAAGCTAGATCGATGGTGCTTCCCTAACTGACATGCTTCACACCGAAAGGAGGAACTTGGAGAGATCTGAGGCAGTAGGTGACGCATCTTCTGCAGGGGCAGATGACCGAACCGAAGATGCCAGGTGTACGGAGATACGGCGCCTTGGGAATGCAGAGAGACGCCAGCGTAGGAGTTACGGACTAGACGATAGAGGCCATTGTGCTCAGAACCACAGCCAATCACCCTGCCCGTCAGTATGTCCTGAAAAATAACAGACGATGGATCAAAAATAGCACGACAGTGCAAATCACGTGTAATCTGACTAATGGATAAGAGATTCATAGAGAATTCTGGAGCATGTAGAACGTTCTGTAAGTGCATAGAGGGTAGCAAAGCCATCTCCCCCTGACCGACGATAGGAGAATGAGTGCCATCAGCTATGAGTACAGATCGACCAGGCTGTACAGCTCTGTAGGACTGAAGAATATCTTTCTCACGGCATAGATGATGGGTAGCTCCAGAATCGACAATCCATCCTGTGACATCATGACAATGAGGTGAGACTGAAGGACTACCTGAGGCACTGGCAGAGGCGGATGTACTAGCTGACGCCGAGGCTGCAACATCAGAAACTTCAGCACCCTCTGGCGACGATTGTGGCATGATATCACGAAGTCGTGCCACTAACTCTTCGAACCTGTGATCTGTAGCAGGAGCTGAAGGACCCTGGACATGATCCGCGACACGTACAGAAGGAGGGAAGCCGTGCTTGGAATAGCACGTATCCTCCGAATGACCAGTACGGCGGCAGAAAGAACACGTGGACCGTATGCGACCTCCGCGTCCACGTCCACCATTTCCTCTGCCACGAAACGAGGACGAACCACCACGTCCCCTGGAAACTGCCATTGCAGACGGAGATGCATTCGCTGTAGCGGATGGAACAGGTACACGACTGAGCCTCTTGTATACCTCTTCCATTGGCGGGATAGTGGCATCTGCTAGGATCTGAGAGCGTGCGGCCTCGTACTCTGGGTCTAGGGCAGCAAGTAATACGCCAACCATAGTGGCATTGCGGAACATCTTCTGTTGTTCCGGCGTGGCTGTGAGCGGAATGGTGCTATAGAGCTTCTCGAACATACCACGAAGCGACGTGTACAGCGAATGAAGAGGTCTCCCATTCTGCTTCGTGGTAAATATATCATGCTGCAACTGGAGCATCTTCGTCTCGTTGCGGACCTGAGAGTATGTCATGGCCAAAATGTCCCACATCGCCTTGGCGGTGGGCTGGTGAAGAACATCATTTGCTATCTCTGTCGTGAGCGTACCTGAGAGCCAAACCTTGGCGTACGCATCGTCAGCCTCCCATGAGGCATAGACTCCTGTCTTCTCCGGCGGTTCATCCTCGGTAAGAATATGCTTCTTACCACACGACTTCATGAGACTGAGGAACTGCATCGCCCACAATTCGTAGTTTGTCCCGTCCATTTTGACGATCGGTGCTGAACCTTTGAACGCACCTATGGCGGGCATATCGAGCTTTTGTTCAGACATGATGCCGGAGAAGAACGACTATTGATAGACCAAGAAGAGGTTGTCTACCAAGACTTTAAGGATTCAAGTGCACATGTAGACGTTATGCACTTGAATCCATCATCTATCCGAGACCGAGCGAAGGGGCGGCACCCGGCGACAAGTAGAGGCTCCGGAAGCCTCTACCAATGAAGATGACGGCTGGGCGGGGACTGATCAGGGGCTGGGCGAGGGTTGGACTGTGTACACAGCCCCCGGCGGCGGCTGGAGGAAGCCGGGGCGGAAGGTGGGTGGCTCCGGCGGCGCGCGTGCGGGACGAGGAGAGGGTCCCAGCTGGTCGGCGGCGCCCTGGGGGCTGGGCGGCAACCTGGGGTCGGCGGCGGAGCCCTGGGCGGCGCCCTGGGGCGGCGGCGGTGGGAGAGAGTCGGCGGGGGGGAAGGGGGGGCGGCGGTGGAGAGAAACCCTAGATTAGGGTTAGGGCTCTGATACCATGTTAGGGTAAAAAAAGTACTCAGATGATTTATTCTATAGAGCCCTCGGGTCTCTTATATAGGGAGAGAGCCCTTGGGTAAATTACATGAGAGGTACATAAAGAAACTGAAATAACATAAAAGACGAACAACTATCTCTACAGATACATTCAAATATCAAAGTATCAAAAGAACATCCTACCAATGACTATAACATGGTCTCTCATTGTGTCGGCTTGCTCTACTGATAACATATGATATATTAAGCCTAGTGACAATAAGGTAGAGTAGTTTATCTATCATGTAGGATCCTCAAACTCGGGAACAATAGAGATGGTATGCCTCCATGCCTCTGGTGGTATGCAAGATGGCTTGAATCTGAGCAAACCCGCCTCTGTAAAAATGTCCAGACAATACTTTCATTGTGATAAGTTTAACCCCTCGTAATGTGTATCACCTCTATGCCTAAAAATATAGGATCTAACCAAGGTCCTTGGTGACAAACACCTTTTGGAGGAAGGCCTTAGTCTCTATAATACCTTCTTTGTCATCACCAGTTACCACCATATCAACATAAATATCTAATACCACGATGCCAGGAAGTCGTCATATGAAAAAACAGAATAGTCAGATGACATCCTATGAAATCCAAAGGAACAATCTCAGTGGCGAGCTTGTCAAACCAAGCTTGTGAATTCTGCTTTAGGCTATAGATGGCCTTACGGAATCAACATAGATACTCCCCATCGACGGAGTACCTACGGGGATGCATTTAGCACCCCAAACATAGTACCGCATCTAGTAATCACAAAGTGTGGTAGTAGCTTGTAAGTAATAGGGGTTACTGCTAGATAACTTCGGCTTAAGCATTTTGGATTGTGGTTGAAGGCTCCAGTTGGACCCACACCCAAAAAGTTGTATGTGCTAGTAATCTCCAATAACGGATTAGGTCTAGGATTCGGGATGTTACAGATGGTAACAGGGAAGATTCTCTGTAATAGTGGAAAGGGATACCTAAGAGGTGGAGCCACCTCTGCCATAGAGTTAGGAGGAAAGAGCTACCCAAGAGGTGCAGCCACCATTGTTACTGGGAATAGGTACTGAGCCAGTACGCAACGAGGATGTTGTGAATATAAATGGGGGTGATTGTAACATCCCAAACATAATACCACATCTACTAATCACAAAGTATAGTAGTAGCTTACAAGTAGTAGGGGCTACTACTAGATAGCTTGGGTTCAAACATTTTGGGTTGTGGTTGAGGGCTCCAGTTGGGCTCACGCCTAACAAGTTGTCTAGGCAATTAATACCCGGATCAGGTCTAGGGCCCGAGACGTTACATGAAACATGTAAACTTCTTCCTCAAGATCGCCATATTGGAAGCCATTTTTCACATCTAGTTGGAATATAAGCCAATTCTTGTTTACTGCAATAGAAAGAGTAGTGTGAATCGAACCTTATCTGGGAACAAGTGCGAAGGTTTCAAAGTAGTACATTTCGTAGGTCTGAGTAAAGCTTTTTGCCACAAGTCTGACCTTCAATTTGTCAATCGCACCATATGAAAACTGCTCTATCGTGAAGATCCATTGGCAGGTAATCGGTTCCACACCAAGAGAATAAGGCACAAGATCCAAGGTCCCCCTGGAGGTAAAAGCATTCATATCCTCGTCCATGACCCTTCTTCAACCATCAAGGCATCTGTAAAATGCTTGTCACACCGAGAATAGTTGTCAGTTGAAGTAAAAAATGAGATGAGAGGCATAGTTATGTCTTTTTGTTCTCAGTGGTGCTATACGATGATGTGGTGGAGCATCTAGATTAGTAGTGATAGGGACACTTAAAGAAGGCACTCCCTCCTGCAAGTAGGGAACACGTAGTAAAACAACATCAAAGTGACTAGTATGTTTTCTTTTATAGGCGATAGGTGGTGGTGGTAACTTTAAGGGTATATCACTAATAGACTGTGAGAAGTAGTTGGCATGTCCAAAAAAGGTAACATCAACATAGATTATCGGTAACCAGCCGAATCATAGTACATATACCCCTTTTAGGTGCGAGAAAACCCAAGAAAAACATAGTTGATGGCATGTGAAGATAATTTATCTACAGTATGGAAATTATGAACAAGTGCAGTACATTCAAAGACATGTAGTGGCAAAGGCAATGGTGCCTTATTGGGATAAACAAGAGAGAAAGGACCAACCCCTGAAGAACAGACAATGGTACCATATTTATAAGGTGGATGGCTTCCCCCAGTAGGTATTGGGAACCTTCGTGTGAATGAGTAATGATCGAGTATGTCAAGAAGAGGACGAAGTTTCCTCTCAGCTACCCATTCCACTGAGAGGTATATGTGCAGGAGGTCTGATGTATGGAAAGTCAAAAATGATACGAAATCATGTTGAGTAAATTCAAGTGCATTGTCAGTTCGTGTAATATGAATACAAGCATAAAAGGAAGTTTTAATGAACCAGAAAAAAGATTGACAATCTTATTAATATCTGATTGTTCTTTTATTAAGTAACCCAGAATATATGTTATGATCATACAAAAACCACAAAATATATATGACCCCCAACAGTGCGGACTAGACATGGTCCGCAAATATCTTAGTAAACCAAAGAAAAGGGTACACGTCGACGTGGCTCAACCCAAGGAGGATACGAAAGCTGATGATGTTTTTTTAGAACCGACGCACCTCGTACTCAAAAGTCTTTAGTGAAGAGAGTTCGGGGAACATCATGATGAGAACTTTGACGGAGGGATGCCCAAGATGTAGATGCCATGAAAACGGATCTGAGGAGATAGACACTGTACCGGCAAAAGTAGAATATATAGGAATATAGAGGTAGTAGAGTCCATTCTTCCCATGTCTACCACCAAAAATATGCATCACTCGGATGTCCTGAAAATAACAATAGAGCTCGTCAAAAATCACACGGCAAATCAACTCAACACATAACTTATGAACAAACAACAAGCTTAAAGGAGCATCAGAGGAACAGTGAATGCTAGTAAGATGGAGCTTGGAAGAGAACTCCATGGCCCTGACTGAGGTAACAAGGGAATGAGCACCATTGGCGACTTGAACCAACTTCACAGTGGAACAAGGTTGGGAGGAGATCAACAAACTACCTTCCCCAGTCAAATAAGTGGAAGACCTATAATTAATAATCCATGCAGGTGTAGCGGCAGTGACTGAATTGGCTATAGTACCTGAAATAGTAGCCAAAAGCGCAGTAGGGGTATTATCACTGGAAGTGGTACTGAAGTTCTATAATGGTTGCATTAAATGAGAGTAATTAGCGGTTGCGAGCTGGACTGTCTGCCTATACTGATTATGATCAAAGGTAGGTTTTGTCCATGTCGTATCATACTTGGAAGACACAATATGTGCACGAGGAGGGCCATATTTCACTCAATATCGCTCAAAGGGATGATTAGATCTCTAAGAATGAATACATAAAGGATAACCAGCATCACGACCATGACCCTGGCTAAATCAAAACTTTGATTAAAACTAGAATAATGGCCTCGACTATAGCCTAAGTCACGGCCGCATCCACCCTAAAAAACTATGTCGACTCCTCGTCCTGAAGAGGCCAGGAAGGCAGAATTCTCTGCAGGGAACAAAGAGGAGGCTAAGCCGATAATCTACTCAATCTCCTGAAGATGTCCAAATATCACCTTGAGATATGGAAATGTGTCAGATGTGAGGAACTAAGGAATCTGTATAGCAACCACTCTGATGGCTCCGTCACTTATTTATGGCAACAAAAAGGCTTGAAAATAGCAAGCTCCTTACAGAGTCTCGAGAGGATGTGTTAGTATTCCACAAGAGAAGATCCACCTTAGGATGCGGACCAAATCCGCATAGTTATCAGCTAGTTGAGACTTCATAGGTTGTTGCGAGTACGTATGGGCTAGGTCATCCAACATCTACTTTACACTTTCTTTATACAAGAGATTTGTTGCAATATGAGACCATCCATGTCATGACATGGTAATTGTCTCTGAGCCAGGAGTCATATTCCTTATTGGTCTCCTTCAGAAGATCCTTCTTAAGGATGGAGATCCTTTGCCGGTTGCCAACAAACACTTTGAATGCATGGGACAAAAGGACGTAGTTGTCGACACCCTTGAGTTTAATGGTGGCTCCTTGCACCATCATGGAAGACGAGGTGTATAGGGGCTCGACATCGCCATGGTTGTCAAATATTACAGAGGGATAGACACCTCTGGTGAGAATTACAGAGAGACAGACACCTTCGATATAGATATTACGAAGGGATAGACAACTCCGATAGAATCCTAGGAGGGTTATATACCTCTAATAGTGATACAACAACAACAAAGCCTTTCCCCACAATTAAATGGGGTCGGCTACATGGATTCTTCGCCTCCATTCAGATCTATCGTGGATCAATCCCGGGCTTATATTCACAAAACTAAGATCCCTTCGTATAGTCTCTTTCCAATACCTCTTCGACCATCCTCGCCCTCTCTTTTAGTTGGCTTAACATCCCAACACTCGCATCTCCTAACTGGTGCATCAGCTGATTTTCTTTACAAATGACCAAACCATCTTAAGCGATTTTCTCGCATCTTATCCTTGATCGGGGCTACACCAACTTTCTTTCTGATTAATCCGATCTTTACGTGTGTGTGTGTGTGTCAACACATCCACCTTAGCATTTTGCTTTCTGCTATAGTCATTCTCTGCACATGTCTATGGTTCACAGGCCAACATTAAGATCCATAGAGCATAGCAGGTCTCACAGCTGCTTTGTAAAACTTTCCTTTAATTTTTAAAGGAATTTTCTTATCACAGAAGACTGCAGAGGCTTCTCTCTACTTTGTCAGCCTGCATTTATTCTATTAGTAACATCTACATCAATTTCCCCATCATGTTGCAAAATAGATCCCAGCTATCTAAATGACTCTCTCTTCTGAATGTTATCATCACCAATCTTCACCTCGATTCCTTCACCATTGCTTCCATCAAAGGCACAATCCATATATTCCGTCTTAGCCCTACTTATATGAAATCCTTTAGTCTCCAACTCATGTCTCCAGACCTCAAGCTTCTCATTTACTCCATCTCTAGTCTCGTCAATCAACACAATATCATCAGCAAATAACATACACCAAGGTAACTCATCCTGAATGTGACTTGTCAACTCGTCCATAATCAAAGTAAAAAGAAATGAACTCAAAGCTGAACCTTGATGTAAACCAATGTTGATGTTAAAATAGCCAGTCTTCCCAGATGGGGTCCTTACACAAGATAAAGCCATATCATACATGTCCTTTACGAGGTTAATGTATAGGACATGTACTTGTCTCTTCTCCAAAACTCTCCACAATATCTCTCGTGGGACAGAATCATAAGCCTTCTCCAAATCAATAAAGATCATATGGAGGTTCTTCCTTTTAGCTCTATAAATCTCCATTGTTCTCCTCAACAAATGGATGCCTTCGATAGTTGAGCGACCTGGCATAAATCTGAATTGGTTTTCTTCTACGTTGGAAACTTGCTTGCCTCATCCTTCTTCCGATCACACGTTCCCAAATTTTCATAGTGTGACTCATCAGCTTGATACCTCTATAATTTGAACAATTTTGAATGCTCCTTTATTCTTATAAAGAGGCACCACGATACTCCTCCCGTTTTCAGGCATTTTCTTGCTTCGGCAAATAACATTGAATAGATTCGTAAGCCAAGTCAAACTGCGCTCATCTAAAACTCTCCATACTTCTACAGGGATGTCATCCAGTCCTATACCTTTCCCATGTCTCATAACCTTCAAAGCCTCCTCTACTTCCTTTCTTTGTATCCGTCTATAGCTTGTACGATTCAAGTAACTTTCGCTACTAGCTAGATCACCTAAAGTGATCTCTCTATTTCCTTCCCCATTGAAAAGTTTATGGAAGTTCTGCTCCCATCTAGTCTCTATATCCTTCTGAGTAACAAGCATGTGACCTTCTTCGTCCTTAATGCATCTCACTTGAGAATGATCTTTGGTCTTTCTTTCTCTTTCTTTGACCAACCTGAATATATCCTTCTGGCCCTCCATAAAGTCGAGATTTTTATATAAAACTTTATAAGATTTTAACTTAGCTTCGCTTACAGCCTTCTTTGCTTCCGTCTTCGCTATTTTGTAGTTTGTGACAGTTTCCTTTGTTCTATCCTTAGACGTAGCTTTAAAGCATGCTCTTTTAAGTTTTAGCTTCTCTTGCACCCTTTCACTCCACCACCAAGCCTCCTTTTGACCTGAAGCTCCTCCTTTTGACTTGCCTAGCATCTCTTTAGCAACCTTTCGAATACAAGATGCCACTGCCTCCCACATCTCGTCTGCACTTCCGCTACAATCCCATGATAAGTCTTCTAAAACCTTCTCCTTGAAACTTGATTGCTTCAGTGGAAGATTCCACCATCTAGTTCTAGTGATCTTAGGAACCCTCCTTTTCTTGACCAACCCTTTTATTTGTACATCCAAGACATACCTCCAACAGTGATGCTGACGAAAAATCAAGAAGGTATAAGAAGAGAGAAGAAGATCGCAACATACCTCGTGTGGTTGAGAGAAGGACGAGGTTGAGAGGAGAAACCCTGGAAATTTGGGAGAAAGGGATAATGGTGGACTCTCTCACCAAACCAAAACTCATAATTTAATTCAAAACATGACCTTCACTGCAATAGACTGCCATCCCATTTATATAAGAGGGGTGGGATTACAAATTAGAAAGAGAATCAAATCCAAACTAAATAAAATCCTAAATGACTTCTAATTGACTCTAACTAATTTAATCTACTAAAAAGATTGAGCTTACAATCAATTTCAATAATTGGAAATAACCAAAATGATTAAATTAATTAAGGATTCAAAAATAAATAAAGGATCAATTGCACAAAGATCAATGTGATTCTTCAAATTATGGCTTGACTCAAATTGGATTTTATTTCATCAATTCTCCACCACTTGAAAAAAATCGTCTCTTAAAGAATTGCTTTTTCATTGATATGTCGTTAGACAATTCCATCACAAGTTGTTGGTTCATCATCCAAATTTGAACCATTTTTTTCTTCGATTTAGCAATACATTTATAATTTGTCTCCACCAAGGGGTATGGCTGTAATTTTTCTACCCCTTTAACTAAAATAATGCGTACCCATGAGTTCCCACTAACTTTAACCTTTAGATAAAAGGTTTTAGGATGAACCACCTTCAAATGCCCCAAATCATCCTTCCATCCCTATTTTTATGGGATTAGGATCTTATTGGAGAGAAGCACCCAACCATAGCTAGAGTTTCTCTTCCTCTCAAGTAGCATCAACAACATCTTAGGAATGGAGGCCACAGGCAACGTCGGTAGTGGGGGGTTCTCGTTGGCATGATAGCTCCGCACATGAGGAAGACGGGAACGGTGGTAGGAGAATCACCTTCACATGCTTCGACGGAGGCAGTTACCATATACGCAACACGCTAGGCAGTGGCGATGGCCATGCTTGATACGCTCCAAATGACAGCAACGACCGTGTTTGCAGCGAGCATAGCAACAATGCGAGCAACGCTAGAGGTGGAGGTGGTCATGTGAGCCTCGTGGGTGGTGGCAGCTGGTGGTTCCAGGACTGAAAAAGGAAGGTGGTTGCAGAGATATTGGTGGTAGCAAGGAGATGGATGGGGATGGTTTCATGACGATAGGGTGCGTAGAGGATGTCAACAATGGGGATTGTAGCGTCGGAGAAAAAACTGAATCGACAACATACCCAGACACTCTTGGATAGTGGCTTCAGATGCAAATAAATTGAGAACTTCGAGCTCTTCATCTACAGGATCTTCGCCGAAGATTGATCGGTTTCTTCATTGTTTTCTTGTACATCAGTTGTAATAATGAAATCTTCATTTTGAATGAATATGTTTTTATCAAACATGTGTTGTATTTGTTGGGAAAAATGATCAAGTTGTTTATTCCAAGAATCCTAGGCTCTCTTATATAGGACAGCAACCTATGGGTAAATTACATAAAGCATACATAACTAAAGAGAGTTAAGAAACGATCTGAGAAATGAGAAATAAATACAGTAATATAAATATATCTCTCCACTCCTCAAGATGGAGCATAGATGTCGATCATGCTCAGCTTGGACGAACACTTCTGAAAAGGTCCTCAGAGTAAGGCCTTGGTGAGGATATTTGCAGTCGGGTCCCCTGAGCTGACATGAGATGTAGAAATAAAACCCTTCTGAATCATGTCACGTATATAATGACAATCAACCTTAGTGTGCTTGGTACGTTCATGAAATGATGGGTTATTCGCAATAAATAGAGCAGCCTGATTGTCACATTTCAGTGGCATGGGAAGAGGAGCCACTATGTGTAGAAATGTAAGAAGAACTCGAATACATATCATTTTTGTGCTAGCATAGGCCATAGCCCTATACTTAGACTCAGCACTAGACTTTGCCGCAACAATTTATTTCTTGCTTTTCCATGAGATAAGAGAATCTCCAACATATATAGCAAATCATGTGGTGGACTTCCTATCCTTGGGGCACCATGCATAATCTGCATCTGCATATGCTGAGACGATGACTGACTTGTCTTTTCTAAAAAATAAACCTGCACCTGGAGATGATTTAAGGCACCTTAGTATCACTTGTATAACGTCCATATGTACCTAATGCGGTTGCTCCATGAACTGGCTAACTCTGCTAACTGCAAGTGAGATATCCAGTCTGGTATTCGTAACATAAAGGAGCTTTCCCACCATTTCTCTATGCCTTCTCCTGTCTACTTCATCGGTGTCATTATCATACAACTTCATGCTTGGATTCATATGTGTAGTAGCAGGTCTACACCCAAGCATACCTGTGTCACGGAGCAGATCAGTGACATATTTGCTCTGGATCGTTACCAGTCCTTGTTGATTTCTGGCAAACTCCAGTTCCAAAAAGTATCGGAGAGTTCCAAGATCCTTGGTAACGAATTCAAAACCCAAAAAGTATTTAGCCATCCTTATTCCCTCTAGGTCATCTCCTGTAATGAGAATATCATCAACATATACCATAATAGCAGTCGTACCTCTGGTAGTTCTCTGTATGAAAAGAGAATGATCTGCATTGGATCGTCTGAACCCTTATTTTTCAAAAAAAATATGAGAGCTTCAGTAACCAATCTCTCAGGCTCTGCTTGAGTCCATATATGGCCTTATGAAGCCTACATACATGTGTACACTATCTCTCAGCAGTAAAACCTAATGGTTGTTGCATATAGACTTCCTCTTGAAGATCGCCATATAGGAAGGCATTCTTGACATCAAGTTGAAGCAGCTCAAAGAATTGCAACAGATAAAAGAATCTGTAGGGTAGAATGATGCGCAACGGGGGAAAAGTTATCCAGATAGTCTACCCTATATGTCTATATAAAGCCTTGTGCAACTAACTTGGCCTTGTATCAATCAATGTTGCCATATGCATTCTGTTTCACTGTAAAAACCCAATTGCAGCTCACTACGATGCCCCAGAAGGAGCCGGTACTAGATTCCATGTACCTCTAAACTATAGAGTCGCCATCTCCTCCTCCATGGCTAGATGCCATCGATTGTCCGTCAACGCCTCCTCGTAAGTTTGTGGTATGGACACGATTCAAAGGAGCTACAAACTTCCTAAAATCATCTGTCATATGCTCGAAGGTGACATGAGAAGCAATCGGATACGAGGCACATGAACGTTGTTGCTTCCTAATAGCAATGGGTAAATCCAGATCATCATTCCCGCCATCATGCTGATCATCATCCTCTTGAGAGAAGCCCTGCTGAGAATCATTATTAATCCCATCATCAGAAGTAATGCTATCGGGACAAACTTAGGGTATGTTGGATGATGGGCCAGGAGCATGTGAGAGCAAACCATCGACTGTAATGATGTGGTAGTGGTAGAACTAGAATAATGAGAGGTGGTGGGGCTGATGGTGGTGATGAAGGAGGTGGTAATGCATATGGTGAGGAAGGTGGTCGACGCATGGGCGGAGGTGGAATGTAGACCTGATTATCAGAATCAGAAGGAGTCAACCTATCACCTGTAGGTGAAAAATATATGACAAACTCGAAAATGTGACATCTGCGATGACATAATATCTCAAGTGTAGTCGATCATAACAACGACAACCCTTCTGAGTTCTAGAGTACCCGACAAATACACATTTGACATCCCTTGGAGAGAGCTTGTCAATCCCTGGAGACAACTGATGGATAAACGCAACAAATCCAAAAACATGAGGGCTAAGAGAGAACAACTCCTTGTCAGGAATAACAAGTGAAAAAGGGACTTTCTCCCCCAGTACTAATGACGGCATGCGGTTAATGAGATAACATCCCGTGAGAATCGCATCACCCCAGTAGGAATGAGGGGCACAGCTCTGTGTCAGGAGTATACAAGTCATATCAAGAAGGTGACGATGCTTTCTTTCAGTAACATCGTTTTGTTGAGACGTATAAACATACGATGTTTGATGAAGAATACCATTTAAAGAAAAGAATTGAGACAACACATGTGTACAAAATTCAAGCGCATTATCAGTCTATACAATTTTGACAGAGGTTGAAAACACATTATGTACTTGTCTAATAAAATTTATTATGACATTCCTAGCTTCAGATTTATTCTTCAACAAGAAGACCCAGGACAGACGACTAATCATCCACAACCACTAAATAAAATATATGTCCCTGATGATCGGGAACACGACTTGGACCTCAATTGTCTACATGGAAAAACTCAAAAGGGGAGCTACTGCTCCAACTCTGACAACTAGGAAAGACTAACCGATGATGCTTTCCTAATTGACATGCCTCATAGTTGAATGACGAGCAAAGTGAAATCTAAGGACTTGATGCAATTTCTGAAATGGGAGATGACCGAAATGCGGGTGCCATATGAAGGGAGAATCCGATCCAGTGAAATGGGATGATAGACCAACATACAGTATGTGGATTAGTCGTAGAGTCTGCCCTGCTCACGGCCACAGCCAATCTCCTTGCACGTAAGAATGTCCTGAAAAACAAGAGATGATGGGTCAAAAATTGCTCGACAATTTAAGTCCTTCATGGAGAAATCAGGAGCATGTATCATGTTCTACAATCGCATAGAAGGTGTCGGCTGTTAAGGTGATCTCCCATGTCCCGTGATAGGAGAATGAGTCCCATCAGCTATGACCACTGTCCTTGGAGAAACCTGCCTGTAGGCTATGAGCTAACCTCTATCTCCACACAAGTGATATGTGACACCCGAATCAATAATCCTCTCCGAGATATCTGAACCATGATAAGAAGTAAAGGCATGAACACTACCTGAGGTGCTTGCTCCTGCAGTACCGGTAAAGTCCGAGTTGTTCTCTGAAGCAGGTGTTGGAGTACTAGATAGGGGCACAATATCTCTCGATCGAGAAACAAGATCATGATATCGTCGATCTGATGTGAGTGGAGCAACTTGTTGATGCTGGACATGCTCTGCTACACGTGTTGATGTTGGAAAACCATGCTTGGAGTAGCACGTATCTTCCGTAAGACCAGATATGTGACAATAGGTACACTGTGGTCCACGACCATGTCTACCTCTACCACGTGATGCTCGTCCACAAAACTGAGATGAACCGCCACTTCCATGAGAGGCCGCCATGGCAGAAGAATTTGGTGTTGGAGATGGAACATTGATCCTGATCAACCTGTAGAAGGCCTCTTTCACGGGAGGAATGGTAGAATCAATCAGTATCTGGGAGGAAGAGGCCTCATACTATGTGTCAAGAGAGGCCAGAAATACTCCAAACATCGTAGTATTCCGGAATGTCTTCATCTGCTCTAGAGTAGCCGTGAGAGGCACAAAGCTATGAAGCTTCTCAAACATTCCACGCAAGGAAGTATAGTGTGCATGATGGTCAGCCATTCTGCTCAATAGTAAAGATGTCATGATGTAGTTGTAAAATTCTTGTCTCATTCTTGGCTTGTGAATACGTGGCAGCAAGAATATCCCACATGGATTTGGATGTGGGCTGGTGCAGAATATCATTTGCAATATCGGGTATCAAGGTACTAGATAACATGACTTGTGCATATGCATCATCAGCCTCCCATGAGGCATACAACTCTGTCTTCTCCGTCGGCTCTTCTTCAGTAAGAATATGCTTCTTAACCATCGACTTCATTAGGCTCATGAATTACATGGCCCAAAACTCGTAATTCGACCCATCCATCTTGATTATGGGTGTTGGACCTCTGAAGACGCCTGTGGTGGGGATAACAACCTTGTTTTCTAATATTTTGACGATCTTAGAAGACGAGGATCGTAGACTTGACAAAGTAAATGTCTACACTGACATAAAGGAAGTTGGTTGCATTGTAGACTTAGAGTGCAACCAACCGCCTAATACATAGTCGTCTTGAGAAGCTAATGCGCATGTTCTTATGGGGCAGGCATGGTGGTGAATCGGGGGGGGATGCACCTCGTTGATTGGGATGTGATCACGCTCCGTAAAAAAGCAAGGGGGCCTGGGAGTCCGGAGTCTAGATGAAATGAATGAGGCCTTGCTTTTGAAATGGGCGAGCAGAGTTTGGGGCCCTGGGGAGGATTTTTGTTGCAGCCTTCTGGGCAAAATTTATGATGTAGGTGGTGCGTCACTGCTACCTGAATCTCGTATGGGGTCTCCCACGCCGTTCTGGAAGGAGATGATGGAGGTCTTTACCCGTCATCTCTCATTGTTCATGCATTCGCTTTCTGGACTGATGATTGGACGGGGGGCCCTTGAGGACGTGTTTCCCTCGCCTTTACGCTTTAGCGGCTGATAAGAATGCGTTTGTTGCGTCTTGCTGGTCGGATGGTATTGGTTCCCCGCTTTCTCCACAAACTTTTCGGACCAACGCCTCGAGGAATTTCTAACGTTGTTGGATTCTTTGAAAGAGGTGGGTAGACCGTCTGCGGGAAGGGACCATTGGGTGTGGTGTAAGGGCACCTTTTCGGTCAAGATGGCTTTCGGGGCGATTTGCAGACCGCCCCCTTCGCGCTCGGATGAGTTGCTTCGAGATTGCGCCTTCTTTTGGAGTCTGGGCGTTCCTGAGCGTGTTGGATTTTTTTTGTAGTTGTTCAGAAGGCAAAGACTGATGACGAGAGACCGTTGTGTTAGGCTTCTGGGCTCCATCTCTGATAGATGCCTCCTATGTGATGAGGCGATTGAGTCCCTTGAACACATGTTCTTCAAATGTCCCAAAACATATCCGATTTGGGTCGAGGCGGATTTGGCTTGGACGTGCACGACGGACTTGGCCTCCTTTTGCGGCTCATTGGTGGGAAACAGGAATAGACCAAGGCAGGAGCTATTTAGACCTATTGCTATTATCTGGGCCCTGTGGCTGGGCAGAAATGCGCTTCTTTTTTCAGGGCAAAGTTTCTATAAGGAAAATGTTGGGGTACACTCCGCGAAATTGGTGGATGATTGGGACCTTTAATTGCAAGCTTTAGCTACTGTTTCTCTTTGTCCTTCTCCATTTTCTTTCTTTTAAATAAATTTTGGGGCGAACACCGCTGAGTGTATCCCCCTGTTTTTTGGCCTCAAAAAAAAACAACCCCCTCAAAGAAAGCGGCACATCTACGGCCTTGATCGTCGAAGATGCAGTAGCGGGGTTGTCGAATGCGCTGCGGGGACCGCGCTAGGGATAGTGAACCACGGGGGCAGTGGAACTGCATGACCGCAGTAGCCGAGAGGGACGCAGGGGTGGCATGAACCGCGAGGGCGGAGGTCGTTGGGCGGCAGGAGGTCGTGTGAGGCACGTGAGAGGGTGGAGGCACGTGAGAGGCAAGGCGGTCGGGGGCTAGGGTCAGGGTTTCGGGTACAAGAGCTCCGGTCTAGGACCACCACTCTGATACCATCTTGGGAAAAATGATCAATTTGTTTATTCCAAGAACCCTAGGCTCTCTTATATAGGAAAGCAGCCTATAGGTAAATTACATAAAGCATATATAAGTAAAGAGAGTTAAGAAAAAATCTGAGAAACGAGAAATAAGCACGGTAACATAAATATATCTGCAGTATTGATGTTGGATTGCGACGCACCTTCATCATTGATTGTGTCATCTTCTAGCCATGAATCAAGCCATAGTTGTAATTTTATACTTGCTAAAAGACGATACTTGAACCTTAGTTATCGTGAACATGAATCGTAACCCAATCGAATGATATTGAATTTCACCTGCCAATAGTCGACGGGATCGTCGAATCGTGAGAATGATTCAATTTCCATACCAATTGGTGCAGATGGAAAATCATGAAGGGATGAGAAGAGAGAAGATTGTGACGTACCTCATGTGGTTGAGAGAGGGACAAGGTTGAGAAGAGAAACCCTAGAAAATTGGGAGAAAGGAGATAATGGTGGAGGCTCTCTCTTAACCAAAACTCGCAATTTAATTCATAACATGACCTTAACTACAAGGCTACAATAGACTATCATCCCTTTTATATAGGTTGGGTGGGATTACAAAATTAGAAAGAGAATCATATTCAAACTAAATAAAATCATAATTGACTCTAATTTGACTCTAACTAATTTTATCCACTAAAACCTGATATTACAATCAATCTCAATAAACAAAAATAACCAACCAACTAATTTAATTATTCAAGGAAACAAAAATATATAAAGGACAAGTTGCATAAAGACCCATGTGATTCTTCAAATTATGGCTTGACACCTCAAATTGGATTTTGTTGCATCAAATAGTCATCTGATATTGAGATCAAGACATGTGTCTCATGTAGCATCGGTGGGAGGGATAGACACCTCCGACTATGTATCCACTTACGAGTGGGCGGTTTGACATGAGGCTAGTAGTGCCCTCGTGGTTCGCAGGAAGGGTGTCTACGAGGGAGATGGGGGACGGTGGTGGCAGCAAGTATATAGGCACAAGCCTCGATCTAGGACCGTCACTATGATAACATGTGCAGGAAAAGGGGGAAGAACACATTACTTGCTTATTATTCCATAGGATTAGGTTTTCTTATATTGCGAGAAACCCTAGAGAGCAAAACAAAGGAGATGTGCACAATTATCGAGAAGCGGTCCATGGAAACGATATCCCCAGCGAGGTCCAAAGAAATGTCGGAGGCACCGACCTGCCCTTTCCATTGCTTCATCACAAGATGATGAGAAAGCAATAAGAATGTGAGGGACGAGGTTGAGAGAGGCACGGGGTCGACAGGAGAAATCCTAGAAAATTGGGAGAAAGGAGATAATAGTGGAGGCTCTCTCTTAATCAAAACTCACAATTTAATTCATAATATGACCTTCAATAGACTACTATCCCCTTTGTATAGATTGGGTGGAATTACAAAATTAGAAAGAGAATCATATTCAAACTAAATAAAATCAAAATTGACTCTAATTTGACTCTAACTAATTTTATCTACTAAAAAATTAAGATTACAATCAATCCCAATAAATACAAATAATCAACCAACTAATTTAACTATTCAAAAATATATAAAGGACCAATTGCACGAAGACTCGTATAATTCTTCAAATTATGGCTTGACCCCTCAAATTGGATTTTATTGCATCAAATAGTCATCTAATACTGAGATCAAGACATGTTTCTCATGTAGCATCGGTGGGAGGGACAGACACCTCCGACGATGTATCCACCTACGAGTGGGCGATTCGGCAGGAGGTTAGTGGTGCCCTCGTGGTCCCACAGGAGGTGTGGCGGCACCCCGGCATCTGCACAATAGATGATGCGGAACCATGGTGGATCTATCATAGGGGTATCCCCGTGTAAGGCTCGACGATGCCCCGGTGGCTACGCAGGAAGGGTGTCTATGATGGAGATGGGAGACGACGGTGGCAGCAAGTATATAGGCACAAGCCTTGATCTAGGACCGACGCTATGATAATATGTAGAGGAGAAGGGGGAAGAACGCACTACTTGCTTATTATTCCATAGGTATAGATTTTCTTATATAGCGAGAAACCCTAGAGAGCAAAACAAAGGAGATGTGCACAATTATCGAGGAGTGGTCCATGGAAACGATATTCCCAACGAGGTTCAAGGAAGGAAATGTCGGAGGCATCGATATGCCCATTCCATTGCTTCATAACAAGATGATGAGAAAGCAATAATATTGTGAGGATCGTGATCTATCAACACATCGGCATAGGTTACCTGTGATCGTGTACAGATCTCCTTTACAGGTTGGGCTTTCGAGAAGTCTCCAGTACCTCATTGGGAATCTCCAAACAATGCATCGAAGTCTCCTCTATATTTTTGAGAGAGGTCTCATGAGGTCGCCACTCCTTAAGCATCTTATATTCATGTCGGCTGAAAATCTTGTTTATCTTGGAAATCTGGAAATTTTAAATTTTCAGATCTCTAAAATGTTAAAAAAATGACGAAGCCTTCTCCTACTGTAAATACGGTCGGCTACATGGATTTTTGCTCAAATCCATGTTGAAAGATTCGACTATATTTTACGTTGGTTGTCGACTACCTAACGCACCCCCCACAAGGGGGGATTTGAACCTTGGTCTTTTGGATGCGGATTTGAATGCTGGTTTTTTGGGTGGTAGGCACACTGCACTACCACCAGACAATTTAAGTGGGTAGAGATCTGGAAAATATAAATCTTTAAAATCTAAAAAATATAAATCTTGCTAATATGTTGGTTTCAGTTATGTTATGTAAAGGAACAAGTTTCATCATTTACAAGTTTTGTCTAAAGCATGTCAACTTGTTATATGTGGTCTAAAGGATGTTAACTTCTGGTATGTTGATTTTTACCCGTTGAAAATCTAGCTTATCTTGCAAACTGGAAAATTTAATGGAAAATCTAAATTTTGAAATTTGAAAAATATAAATCTTGAAATTTTGGAAAATATAAATCGTTCTAATATGTCATTTTCAGTTATGGTATGTGAACGAACAAGTTTCATCATTTGCAAGTTTTTTTCTAAAGGATGTCAATTTATCATATGTGGTCTAAAGAACGTCAGTTTGTTTTGTTATATGTGGTCTAGAGAATGTCCACTTGTGTTATGTTAATTTCTGAAAATCTTGCTTACAATTTAGAAAATCTAAAATTTGAAAGGTGGAAAATATAAATCTTGAAAAAATAAATCTTTCTAATCCACCGATTTCGGGTATGTTATGTAAAGGAACAAGTTTCATCATTTTCAAGTTTCGTTTAAAGGATGCCAATTAATCTTAAGTTGATTGTGTTATGTTGATTTTTGAAAATCGTGCTTATCTTGCAAATTTAGAAAATCGGATTTTGAAAATCTGGATAATATAAGTCTTGTTAATGCACCGGTTTAAATTATGTTATGTGACGCAAAAGGTTTATCAGTTGCAAGTTTTGGCTAGAGGATGTCAATTTGCTATATGTGGTTTAAACCACATATAGCAAATTGATATCCTTTAGAAAAAACTTGCAAATGATTTTTCTCGGGAAAAGAGGGTACAACATCAAGTACATGCCTACCTTAAAAATTTGTAAATTATAAAACTTGTTCCTTCAAATAACATAATTGAAACCAGGGGATTAGCAAGATTTATATTTTCCAATTCAATATTTATATTTTCTATATTTTCAAATTTTCCATATTTGCAAGATAAGCAAGATTTTCAACCGGAAAATACTTTACAAGTCACGAGTAGCAACATTATCAACATTAACACAAATTGGCATCCTTTAGACAAAACTTGCAAATGATGAAACTTACTCCTTCACATAACATAACTAAAATTAGCGGATTAGCAAGATTTATATTTTCTAGATTTTCAAGATTTATATTATTCATATTTCAAAATTTAGAATATCCAGATTTGCATGATAAGAAAGATTTTCAGTCAGAAAATACTTTACGAGTCGTGAAAAATGAACATAACACAAATCGGTATCTTTTAGACCACATATAACAAATTGACACCTTTTAGACAAAACTTGCAAACGATGAAACATGTTCCTTCACAAAATGTAACTGTGGTGGATTAACAAGATTTATATTTCTAAATTTTCAAGTTTTATATTTTTCCAGATTTTCGAATTTTAGATTTTCCAAATTTGCCAAATAAGTACCAACATTACACAAATTGACATCATTTAAACCACATATAACACATTGGCATCCTTTAACAAAACTTGCAGATGATGAAACTCGTTCCTTCATATAATGTAATTGAAACCGGCGGATTAATAAGGCTTATATTTGCCATATTTTCAAAATTTAAATTCTTCGGATTTGCAAGATAAGCAAGATTTTCAATATATCATCCTTTAAATATACTGCTCGTGACTCGTAAAGTATTTCTCAGTTGAAAATCTTGTTTATCTTGCAAATCTGGAAAACCTAAATTTCAAAAATATGGAAAATCTAAATCCTGCTAGTTCACTAGTTTCAGTTACGTTATATGAAGGAACAAGTTTCCTCATTTGCAACTTTTGTCTAAAAGATGTTAATTTGTTATGCGTAGCCTGAAAGATGTCAATCTGTGTGATGTTGATTTTTTGTCGATGGCCCCAAACCCCATACTTGAAGTAACGGACACCGTCAAAGGAGCAATATTAGTATAGCAAAGCTTCTTGTGTGTAACCACCTGCCAGCCCTCAGTCAGGCCCTCCCCTACACACACATACGCGCGCGACATCCCAACTACTTTATTTTTTATATTGAACCACTTTTACTTTTCCCCTTTTATTACTTTTTTATTTTTTTCTTGATCCTTACTTTTTTGAATTATAATTTTTTTCTTCATATTTCTCTCATTCTCTTTATTTTCATACTTTTTTGTTCAATTTTTAACTAAGAAGATGTCCCAATTTGTTTTCTTACAAAATATCAAAGCTACGACATCTTTTTCGAAACAATTGGCTTAGTTTGGTACAAATTAAAAAAGCAAAGGCCCTTGAGGGCATCGACTCAATGGGTACTGCCTCACCCATCCTATCGATGTTTAGAGCTTGACATCTCTACATGCATGTAAGTAGTGGAGCACCATCATCGATCTCGTTGTGAATCACCTCTGCTAATCTTCATTAACTCCCTTTTTATACTCAGTATTCTTACTCATGCATGTGGCATAGCTGATCAAGGCTCTCTACCCTCAAGATGCCTTCGATCCACACCATCGCCTTCCATCGTGCAACCTTGTAGCACTGCACTTGAGCACTACCAACATGCGGTGTTTCCCTATTTGGTTGGAATCTAATCTTGTAGTTTTGTTGCTTGAAACTCGTGTATCCATGCTCAATGCAAGACCTTGAGCATTTGTTGTTACCTTAAATTTCACTTTATAATGTGGTGTTGAGTTAGTCTTTGTTGCTTATTAGGATTCTAGATAAGGAATCTAAAAATATTGTGGTAGGACAATAATTGAACTTCCAGAGATAAATAAAATAAATTGCAATACAAACAAGTCTCGAAAAACAAGTACACACCTCTTGATCTACTTTGATACCCTATTGAAATATAATAAAGAGATAAAAGCAGCCAACAATGCATCAAAAGATTAAATAACATGATTCAAATGATTCAAGACATTCATGATGACCACCCTACTACATGGTGGAAGCAGCATAATAGTCATGTTTTTTTAAAAAATTTTCTTGGAAGAAGTCTTACATTGGATAATCATTCTTTGGCTTCTCATTTATAAAAAGAAGCTATATTTTCTCATTCATTCTTCTCACTAGAACATACAATAAAAGCCTTGTAGATATGTCCCACTCACACCTTGCGGTTATACAATCGATGATGCAAGACTAAACACAACACAATACACAATAGATGGGCATCTCATAAGATCAAGTTACCTAGTTAGCTCAATTCTTTATTTTCAGCACTATTGTTTTTGGTGCTAAAAAGTAAAGCATCGGATTTGGACGAGTCTATGTTGAGTTAGACACAAAATGAGAAGGTAGTGAATGGGTTTCAATATTTTCGAAAATCTATAAATAAGAACATAACAAATGATCTTGCATTTCAAGGTTTACTAAAGAAAAAAATAATTTTATTTATTCATCACTTGCCATTACCATGAGTATTCTAGGTACTTTAGTTGTACAAAAAAATTACCGAACCACAACTTATGTAAGCACCTTTCACATAATGCTTTCTTCGTTTTACTTTCATCCTTTGAAAATTTTGTCTAAATACCGCAAAGTTAGCATGTGAAATTTCTCATGGCCCCTTTAAAGATGGGCTATTAAAAGGAAAGCAAATTAAAAAATAAGCTACTGAAGGGAAAACACTATCAATTCTGGCTTTTGATAATGAAAAACCTGAACTCTGCCATCTGCATTCCAAGAGCTAAGACCATGCCGCACAAGAGTGACTTTCTTTGAGGATGTCAACAGCTCATTGGTCAATGAGGTTGTTGCACCTCTAAAATCATAAGCACCACCTGTTATAGAAGCATGAGATTCAAATCTCTCCGCGGTAGTGACACCATTAATACCATTTTGGGGATGAGGTAAATTAATATCAAGTTGCCCTGTAAGATTCAAATAGTCATTAGCAACAATGAGCAATCTCAAAGCATTGTTTAAAGTATTTCACTATGCAAGCAAAATTTAACAATCAAAATAAGAAACAAAGAAATTATATATTAAGGATTAATTACCAAAGCAATGTGATTCCTAGAGGACATGCCGAAACCAAAATCAATCTTTTTTAGAGGGATAACTTTATATTTACATATTGAACCCTCTATAATTGATATCTAACATATAAATCTATATATAATGACCACTAATTACACGGCATACCCTGTGTTATCCTTTTCTGATATTTTAACATTGATGAAATCCAATAAAAATGACAAATTTACCTTTGTGAGACCATGAAATATATGAATTATGTCACCCCCTCCTCCCCATTTCCTCGACTTTGCCTCCCTCCACCCCCACCCCAACCGCCTTTGCATACCCCTCCCCTACTGTTACCACCACCTCTTCCTTCAACCCCAACTCTTCCTCCCCTCCTTGACTCTTGCATCCCCCTCCTTTCATTTTTCCTACAATTTTTTTGACAAGGGAAAATGATGCCTACTCAAATTTGGTTTGTTATCTTGTTGTAGTTCACTATACATATAAAAGATCACAAGACAAAAATCAACAAAACTGCAACCATGAAGTAGACCAAGAAAAAGAGCATCCTTGAAAACATTTTCCACCATGGACAATGATTTAACACTAACTTCCACGGGCCACCTTCATGTTGCAACATCCTCATTGATATATTTCTGCAAGTCTTCTTTTACTCATTCTTCAAATAGCCACAACAAATTATGCTGTGTGTGCATGTAAGAGCGCATGGTCATTGTCAAATTCCCTTTAAGGAAGACTCCAATCATATTTGTTGACATTATTTGGCAAATATAGCCAATGGCATCATTTTTCTATTTCAGTTTATTTCCTTGTTCTCTATTTATATTTGTAACCCTAAAGAACTATCATGTAATTACCGTCTATTAGGGCCTAGGGTTCTATGATGTGCAAGAACATGACCCCATGAATAAAATTCATCCCATTGTGTTCTCAAATTTCTCCACATGGTATCAGATCGGTGGTCCTAAACCGGAGTTCGTACCCAAGATCCTCACCACCACCACAGCCCCCTAAGCCTTACTCAGACCTCTTTTCTCGCACCACCACCTCTATGTGGGCTTCCTCCTCGACGTGCACGATAACCCAGGTGTAACAGCCAACATGCGGAGTGCCTCTATCTGGACAACAACACCCCTTCATCCCAACGCTAGCTACTTCTCCATGTAGCAATGGGTTGCTTCCCTAGTGTGACCCCTTGCACCTCTCCGCCTCGTGCGATCCCTCTCGATCGATGGTTGTTGTCCTCGTTCCCTCTGTATGTGAGAATAAATTATCTCAATACTTTGTTGATTTTTCTTGCTGACCACGATTCCAGCCAAGACCAAGCCCTTGATATCTGTATTCTTTCACAGTGGTTCAGAAAACTTCCCAAACTTAAAAGTGTAGACAACTATGTGCTCCGGTCTCAAGCCTTCAAGATGTCCATCACTGGTTAGAGGAAGATATATGTTCTAATGAAGTTATCTCTGAAGGAAACAGATAAGGCCTATGATTCCTGGTTGGGCGACAGTTATCAGGTCATGACATGGATGATCAACAACATCAAGCCCAACATTGCCGCTAATCTCCTGTACAAGGAAACTATGAAGGCCATCTAGGATGAACTGGTCTAGATATATTCGTAGCAGACCATTAAGTCACTACTCACAGATATATACTTGTGGATTTAGTCTGCTTCTCAAGGAAAGTCCCCTTTCATGGAGTACTAGCAACAGCTCACTGACCTATATGAGGAACTTGTCATATTTCTCACGTCTGATACTCTTCTCTCTATCTCTTTGGTCGATTGCAGTAACTCATGACCTCCATTGGTCATACAAATCCTATGTAGGCTATAGAGAACTCTGCCTTTCTGATGACATCCGGACGACGTGGCTATTGCAGTTCTCGAGGAGGTCGAGGTCGTAACTCTGGTCGTGGTCGTGCCCCCATCTATTCTCCGTGCATTCGATACCATAGATCCAACCACACATCTGAGAGGTATCGGGCAAAATTTGGCAAACTACCACATGTCAATTTGGCATCATCACATGATTACGATGCATCTATGACAAAGATGACCCTTGATGAGGAGTCAACATGACACATCGTCCAACTTTCTGCTACAGATTACTCCAAGATTACATAACTGTTACATAATTCTCCTGCTTGTAGAGTCCTCCTGCTGCGAATCTAGCTACAATCTCAAGTATTGTAACAAACTTTGCTTCTGCATTGGCACCAACATGGATACGCGATTTTGTTTCTGATTTCTTCAGAACTTTCAACTCATTGTGAAGTCAGTTTACTTGGTCAAAGATACCCATTCACCAATTACTACCATTGAGACTATGGAGTTTTCAGTTTTCCTCCAAACTCATGCTATCTAGAGTTTTTTACTCATGATTTTCCTTTAAGCTTATTGTTTATTCATAGATTATATATACAACTGAACTGTAGGGTGATTTTTAATGCATGGTATTGTTATTTCAGAATATTTGGACAATGCAGATCTTTGGTGGGGCCATGAGAAAAGTGGTCTATGCTATCTAGATATATCCTTATGGATCCATTTTTGTTGGTGATGTCTCTATTTTTGCTTACCCGTCCCTATGGCATTTACGCCTTAGACATCCTTCTGCCAGAGCTCTTTTTGTTAGATGTTTCCAGAACTGACTTTGTTGAAGACGTTTGAGTGAAGCATGCCAGTTTGGTAAATATCGTCGAGCTATTTTCCTAAGAGGATTGAGCTTCGTCATTCCTCGATATTTTTTTAGTCCATTGTGAGATTTGGGGACCATGTCCAGCCTGTACTATGGGAGGTCTAAGTCCTGTACTGCCTTTATGGATGATTATAACATAACTTCTTATGTATATTTAACAAAAGAATGGTCGTAGATAAATAAAATTGTCAAGTCCTTTTTTGAGTTCATAGAAACTTGTTTCTCTGAATGTATTAGGACTTTCAGAATTAACAATGCTCTTGAGTTTGTTCGACATGACTTGATCACTTTCTTTGCCACTCAGGATACCCCATCACCAGACTTCATGTTCGTACACCTCGTAGCAGAATGGGGTGTCAGAGAGGAAACTTCATCAACTTATAGACATTATTCGCACCCTCCGTATTCACATGGAAGTCCTTAAAACTTTTGGGGTGATGTTATTCTAACTACTATGTACATTATCAATTGGGTACCCTCCTCGACCCTCAAAGGGATAAATCCCTTGTCTCTTCTATTGGGAAAAGAGTTTTCGGTATCATTCAGAAAAACCCTAGGGTCTCTTATATAGGGAGAGACCTTAAGGGTAAATTACAAAGAGGTCTATAAAAGATGAAGAAATAACGACAAGATACTTAAAGTAATAATAATACTAGAAACTATCTCTACACTCCCCTCAAGGTGGAGCATAGATGTCTATCATGCTCAGCTTGGATGAACATCTCTGAAAAGGTCCTCTGAGCAGTGGCTTGGTGAATACATCTGCAGTCTGATCTCCTGAGCTCACATGTGCAGTAGATATCAATCCTCTCTGGATCAAGTCTCTAGTGTAATGGCAGTCAACTTCAATATGCTTGGTCCTTTCATGGAAAGCTGGATTGTTGGCAATGAATAATGATGCATGATTGTCACACTGAAGCTTCATAGGTAGGGGCACAGCTACATGTAGATCTTCTAGTACGGAACGAACCTACATCATTTCTGTGATGGCTTGAGCCATGGCCCTATATTCGGATTCGGCACTGGACCTTGCCACAACAGTTTGTTTCTTGCTTTTCCAAGAAACCAGTGAGCCTCCAACAAACACTGCGAACCCTGAGGTTGATTTTCGATCCTTAGGGCATCCTGCATAATCTGCGTCTGCACACGCTGAGATGGATAAGTCTGTGCCCTTTCTGAATAGCAGCCCTGACCTTGGAGAAGACTTCAGATACCTCAGTATCATGTGTATAGCATCCATGTGAACCTGTCTTGGCTGCTCCATATATTGACTCACCCTGCTAACTGCAAATTGAATGTTTGGACGAGTTATGGTAATGTAAAGGAGTTTTCCCACCATTTCTCTATATCTCCTCTTATCTACCTCATCAGTATCACCATCATACAACTTCATGCTAGGGTCCATGGGAATACTTGATGGTTTACATCCATCCATGCCAGTCTCAATCAAGAAGTCGGTAATGTACTTCCGTTGGGTCATCACCAAGCCCTGTGCATTCCTTGCAAATTCCAACCCCAGAAAATATCTTAGGGTTCCAAGGTCCTTTGTAATGAACTGACGGCCTAGGAATGCCTTCGCCCTTTCTATGCCCTGAACATCATCTCCTGTAACAAGAATATCATCCACATAGACCATAATGACAACCGTACCTGCCGATGACTTCTGGACAAACAACGAGTGATCGGCATTTGACCTCTTGAATCCATGTTGCTCAATTAGGTTGGACATCTTCTGGAACCATGCTCTCGAACTCTGTTTGAGGCCATATATCGCCTTGTGAAGTCTACAGACCATGTGCTTCTCCCCCTCAGCAGTAAACACAGGTGGCTGCTGCATGTAGACTTCCTCCTGCAAGTCCCCGTACAGAAAGGCATTCTTGACATCTAGTTGAGATATACTCCAATCACGGACCACAGCAACAGATAAGAGAATACGAAGGGTAGAGTGTCGTGCCACTAGAGAGAACGTATCCATGTAATCCACGCCATAGGTTTGTGTAAACCCACGGGCGACCAAGCTTGCTTTGTACCTATCCAACGTGTCATCTACATGATATTTAACTATCAAGACCCACTTACAGCTCACAACGGATGCATCAGGAGGTGCAGGGACCAAAGACCATGTGCCACGGGACTGCAAGGCCCTCATCTCTTCTTCCATAGCTAATCTCCAGCAATCATTATTCAAAGCTTCCTGGTAGGTCCATGGTATAACCACGGAAGACAAGGTTGTGGCAAATCTCTGAAAATCACCAGTGAGATGGTGAAAGGAAACCTGTGAAGCAAATGGATAAGAGGCACATTGACACCTCTGCTTCCGAATAGCAATCGGAACATCAAGATCATCATCTGATGTACTGGATGGGCTAGTGTCGTCCTGTACTGAAGAATCCTGCACATGTACCAAACCTGACCCGTCAGTAGTAATGCCATCTGAACATACCTGAGGCGTAATGATTGGATGATGTGTAGTCTGAGCAGGACCTGACCGACGCGTATAGAATTTAGGTAACGATGAAACAATAGGCTGTGGAATGGGTAGAGGAGGAGGTGGTGGTGGTGGTGCTGGCGTGAGGACAGGCACAGGGGAAGACTCAGGTGAACTCCATGTAGGTGGTGGAGGAACATAGACATCATCAGTGGTAGTGGATTATACCATTCTGTCACCTGCAGGAGAGAAATACATGACAGACTCGAAGAAAGTGACATCAGCACTCACGAAGTACCTCTTAGTCGTAGGATCATAACATCGGTAGCCCTTTTGAGTCTTGGAATAACCAACAAAAACGCACTTGACTGCTCTAGGAGAGAGTTTATCAAGTCCGGGAGATAGACGATGAACGAAAACCACAGTACCAAAGACACGTGGAGTCAGTGAGAATAACTCCTTGTCCAGAAAAATAAGAGAGATAGGAATCTTCTCACCAAGAACTGAGGACGGCATTCGATTGACCAGATAACATGCAGTAAGAACAGCGTCCCCCCAGAATGAAATAGGAACACAACTCTGAATCAACAGGGTTCGAGTAATATCCAAGAGATGGCGATGCTTTCTTTCCGCCACACCATTTTGCTGTGAGGTATACGCACAAGTGGTTTGGTGAATAATACCCTTTGATGAAAGGAATTGAGAAAGTGAGCGTGTACAAAATTCTAGGGCATTATCCGTCCGAACATATTTAACAGAGGAAGAGAAAACATTTTGCACTTCATTAATCAAATTTTTTATCACATCTCCTGCTTCAGATTTATTCTTCAAAAGAAAGACCCATGACACACGAGAAAAATCATCCACTACCACAAGATAAAATATGTGCCCCTGATGATCGGGAACACGACTCGAACCCCATATGTCTATATGTAACAACTCGAATGGGGAGCTACTGCTCCGACTCTGATGACTTGGAAAGCTCGACCTATGATGCTTTCCCAACTGACAAGCTTCACAGCGGAAAGACGAACTAGGAGAGATCTGGGGCAGAAGATGGCATATTTTCTGAAGCGGAAGGTGACCAAACCGGAGATGCCAGATGTACGGAAAGACAGGTCCGGCAGAATGAGAGGAGACGCCAGCATAGGAATCCCGAACCAGCCGATATAAACCATTCTGCTCAGAGCCACAGCCAATCACCTTGCCCGTGAGTATGTCCTGAAAAATGAGAGAAGACGGGTCAAATATATCACGACAGTGCAAATCCTTCGTAATCTGACTAATAGATAACAAATTCATTGAGAACTTAGGAGCATGTAGGGCGTTCTGTAGATGCATAGTGGAGGATAGGACCTCCCCCTGTCCAACAAGGGGCGAATGGGTACCATCTTCTATCTGCACTGAACGGCCGGGAGGAATGTCCCTGTAGGCCTGTAATCTATCTCTATCTCGGCAGAGATGATGTGTGGCTCCCGAATCTATAACCCAGTCAGATATATCATGAGATGGTGTGAAGGCAGTAGATCTACCTGAGGTACTGGCAGCGACTGATGAACTGGCAGAGGCAGTATCAGCAATATCTGAAGAACCACCAGACGAATCACCAGATGAATGTGGCATAATATCTCGGAGACGGGCCACAAGTTCGGCAAATCGATTATCTGCAGTAGACGGTAATGGAGACTGAGAGTGCTCTGCAACACGTGCCGATGATGGGAACCCATGCTTAGAATAGCATGTCTCCTCCGAGTGTCCTGTGCGGTGACAATAGAAGCAAGTCTGACTGAAGCGACCACCCTTTCCCTGGGGTCCACGGCCACGTCCACGACCACGTCCAGAAGCCGAGCCACCTCTCCCACGCGAGACTGCCATCGCTGATGGGGTTGGAGTAGAGAAGATGGAGGAAACTGGAATGCGACTGAGCCTTCTGTAAGCATCCTCCACTGGAGGAATAACTGCATCAGCTAGGATCTGAGACCGGGCAGCATCATATTCCGGATCAAGAGCCGCAAGTAGAACACCCACCATGGTGGCGTTCCGAAACGTCTTCTGCTGTTCAGGAGTAGCAGTAAGAGGAATGGTACTGTATAACTTCTCGAACATCCCTCTTAGGGATGTGTATAGGGAATGGAGAGGTTTGCCGCTCTGCTTCATTGTGAAAATGTCATGCTGAAGATGCAACATCTTCGTCTCATTTCGCACTTGCGAATATGTAGCGGCAAGAATGTCCCACATCGCCTTGGCAGTAGGCTGATGGAGGACGTCATTAGCAATCTCCATCGTCAATGTACCAGATAACCAGACCTTTGCGTAGGAGTCATCAGCCTCCCATGAGGCATATATCCATGTCTTCTCCGCGGGCTCATCCTCGGTAAGAATGTGCTTCTTACCATTCGACTTCATGAGGCTCATGAACTGCATAGCCCAGAGCTCATAGTTACACCCCTCCATCTTCACTATTGGCGCAGGACCCTTGAATGCGCCGGTAGAGGGCATATCGACCTTCGATTCTAACATACTGTCGCAAGAGAAGAACTAGGATATGTAGACAATATGATGAATGTCTTCACCAACTGCATCGGATTTGAGTGCGTATGTAGACGTTACGCACTCAAATCCATATATCGGATGAAGAGAGAACCAGGGCACACCTTAGAGAAGGCCTACAGCCCTTGCAGCGGCAAGGATGCCGCCTAGGAGGGTACGACGGCGGGCTGGGATGCGGCGGGCTGGGACCTGCGGTGGGCTGGGAGCCGCCGGCTTGGAAGCCGTTGGGACCTCTGCGGCGGGTTGGTAGCCGCATGTGGCTTCAGCGGCATGACAGGGAGGGAGAGGGAGGCCGGAGGTCGGCGCGAGGAAGAGGGCAGCGGGTGGGGAAGGGGGGGCGGCGGGTATGGAGAGCCCTAGGGCGGCTCTGATACCATGTTGGGAAAAGAGTTTTCGATATCATTCAGAAAAACCCTAGGGTCTCTTATATAGGGAGAGACCTTAAGGGTAAATTACAAAGAGGTCTATAAAAGATAAAGAAATAACGACAAGATACTTAAAGTAATAATAATACTAGAAACTATCTCTACATCTTCTATATAAAGATGAGGAAATGTTTCCTCTGCCATTAAGGATTTTGTTACACTGCCTTTGTTCATAATGTTTACACTACATATAAATTGTAGCTCGTGCCATCAAGTGTGTATTCCTCATGTATTCTTAAACCCAAAAAGAGCACATGCGTTATGACTATGTTAGTTGTCCCTACCACATTTTTATCGATGTCACCTTCTTCGAATAGATCAATTACTTCACTAAGTCTGTTGGTGACATTCCGTTGGAGCTCCCTCTACCTCTCTTTACCTATAAAAGGAAGCACATTATACAACCTAAGTCGGCTCCTTTACATTTTTCTTGCTTATAGAATAATGAGCCTTCTTCAAGTGACCCCATCAATGCAAATATGAATGTTCTTTCATAATTTCCCATTGCACTATGTTAGAAAATTAGAATGCATAAGCGTAATATCATAGATAATGGAATAAACAAGAAAGAACACCGGGATTTTTATGTGGAACCCTACTCCGTAAGGAGCGGGATGAAACCACGAGAGAACGCCTCAAAGGGTTGATTCTTCTATTGAATTTTCTCATCTGATACAAGTGGTGTGTGGCTTCTTATATAGCCCCCATTGACTCTCCACATCCCACGAATAGTAGATGTGGGACTACACATAAGTGGGTGTGTTCAAGGTTTAAAAAAGTGTGAGGCGGTCCGAGGCGTTTTCTCTGAAATTGAGGCGAGGCGTAAGCCTCGAGGCGGTCGAGGCGTAAGCCTCAATTTTTTTGGAAAAAAATTAAAATTAAAACAAAATACATTTAAAAAGTATATAATACTATTAAATTTTGCCAAAAACACATTCAAGAATAATTTAAAACTAGTAAAAGATACAATACATAAGCGATGAAGGCATTGAAGTTCAAAAAAAGTAATACTAAGCCATTAATATACAGAATATCAAGTTCCAATTCCAACTTCAATGACTCTATATGAGTATTAAAATAAAGTCTACACTTAATACTAAAGTACAATGGAAACCATAATCTTTAGTGTGAACTAAAAAAATATTAATATGCTTTGAATCCCAATCATTTGTCTTGTTGGACGTAGCTGGAGAACTGTCATATTCATTCCCTCCTACCATACCATACCCCAACAAGACGGGGGTCTCGTTGCCCGGTCAGCAAGCATGTGGGGGGTCTAGGGGGGAGCAGGTGCGCTCCCCCTACGGGGGTGTCAGGGCAGCGCCCCGGTGATTATTTTTTACTAATGATATTATTTGTATTCAGCTACTCACTATAAAACGTAATAATTATTTTACCTCAGTCTTCACGTGTTTATTTTTCAACATTACTTCACAAATCATATATGTGATACCTATTCTAAGTTCACAACTTATACAACCAAACAACAACATCAAGTTGCAAACTTGCAACTAATATAAAATTCTATTACTATTCAAACAAAAATAGGTGTAATAGAACTAGTATGTGTAGATGTATGATAAATTGAATATGATGTATACAAGATCATGTAACTTCGCTTGTTTCAAGCTATCTCTTCTCTTTGCATGGAGCTATATATAGAAATATGCAAGGTTTAACATGGAAACAAAAATACAAAAATTAAAAAATATAATGCTTAACAAAAAAATAGGATCATGTGCAACCAAAAATGTAAAAAAGCCTCATGACTCGAGGCTTACGCCTCCACCTCGCCTCGAGCGCCTCGAGCGCCTCACGCCAAGTCAAGGCGCATGCCCCACCTAGAGAACCCGAGGCGTGCGCAACCGCAGGAATTCTCCAAACCATTGCTCAGATAGGGGAGAGCAATATTATAATTACTGACCCAATAAAGTATGCATATACGCTGGAAGATGATGTGCTTTATACAGACCACATCACCAACAATGTTATTGAGGAAGTGAAGATGCTTTATTTTTAAGTATATATTATGTAACATCTTTTATGCATACTGAAAGACAATATCATCAATGATGTGGCATACACTAATGCGGCTCGCCTCGAGGCGTACGCCTTTGCACCTCGAGGCGGCGCTTTTTAAAACCATGGGTGTATTAATTGGATTTTGAAGGGATCCAATTACCCACCTACACATGACGCATACTCCAACACTCCCCCTCAAGTTGGAGCATGTAATGCTCAGCTTCGATACATAGAAAGAAATCACTCAAACTTACAATACAAGACACTATGGACAATATCAACTCAACAAATACACAACTGTCATTGTTGTCGAGGATGTTGCTTCTCATGTCGTGCAGGTAAGGAGGAACAAACGGGTTGGAGTGTGAGTCGAACTGGGTCTCCTCATCAGAGAACATGTGCATTGTATTATGCTTGTCAAAGTCACTGAAGCTGAATGGGTCTCCTCGATGGAGTACTCAAGTCCGCCACATGTACAAGAATGTGAATCATGTGGACAACCACTCCATCTCTTAAGGGACAAATTGAAAAACCCATGGAAACTTCCTCGTCAGAGTCCACAGATTGTACTTATCAAGTGTTTAAAGATATCGCATGATATAGAAACCTAGTAGGCAAACTGCTACATCTCATTGTCAGTAGACTTGATAAATCATATGTTGTGATCACAGCTAGTCAATACGTAGAGAAGCATCACCATAATTTGATCCTTCGATACCTAAAGAACTCTCCAAGAAAAGGCCTCTTATATGAGGCTAATGGCCATATTGATATCATCTCTTATGCATTCATAAATGGTTTTGTCATGTTTATTGATAGAAACCATGTTACACGGTGAAGTCAGAAACAAACCATAGTCTCTAAATCAAGTGCAGAAACAGAATGCAACGTAATGGCTCAAGCTGCATGCAGAATTACTTGACTCGCCTCATTTCTTGATGAACTTGGATTCCTTGCTACAACTCCAATTCCTCTTTATTGTGACAACATTGCCACTAATCTTGTCTTCTATTAATAGACCAAACATATTGAGATTGTTGAGATATTTCTATATTCCTCTGTACATTTCTAGCTATTTTATTTTCTTTATATCATCTTATGTAATTTACCCATAGATCTCTCCCCTATATAAGAGAGCCTAGGGTTACAGGAATAAACATCTCTTTTCATTTTCCCAACATGGTATCAGAGCGACGGTCCTAGGCCGGAGCTCTCGAAGCCAAAACCCTAACCCTACCCTCCAGCCCTTCCCTCCCATGCACCGCCGCCGCCCCAGCCCACGTACACCGTCCTTCTCTGCGCAACACTGCCCGTCCACACGAGCACCATTGTTGCCGCCAGCCAGCGCGGCATCGCCTACGCATGCACAACCGCCTCCGCGCGTACGCGTTGCCTCTCGCGCGTGCATGAGTCGTCTCCTACGCGTGCGTGCGCCGCCTCTCGCGCGTGCGTGCGCAGTTGTCTTGTGTGTCACCTACGCTAGTTGCGAGTCGTCTCTCCGTCGGATAATGGATTTAGGTGTGTAAGTCTACATATGCACTCAAATCCACATATGTTTGTGTAGACATTCAATCTTTGGTCTACAAACCCTAGTTTCTCTTCATCCGGCAGTATGTTCGAGAATAAAGTCGATGTACCCGCCGCTGACGCATTCAGAGGTCCAGCGCCAATCGTCAAAATAGACGGGACAAACTACGAGCTCTGGGCTATGCAGTTCATGAGCCTGATGAAGTCAATTGGTAAGAAGCATATTCTTACCGAGGAGGAACTGGTGGAGAAGACTGGGGTAAATGCCTCGTGGGAGGCAGATGATGCTTATGCCAAAGTTTGGCTCTCTGGTACATTGACGATCGAGATCGTCAATGATATACTACATCAGCCTACTGCTAAGGCGATGTGGGATATCCTCGTGGCAACATATTCACAAGCGAGGAACGAGACGAAGATCCTCCAACATGACATATTTACTGTTAAGAAGAATGGGTATTCTCTGCATTCACTATATACATCCTTGCGTGGGATGTTTGAGAAGCTTCACAGCTTAAAGCCTCTGACGACAACTCCTGAGCAACAGAAGACATATAGGAATGCTACCATGGTAGGGGTATTCCTAGAAGCCCTTGATCCTGAATATGATGACGCTCGTTCCCATATTCTAACGGATGCCACTATGCCTCCCATCGAGGAAGCATTCCGCAGGCTTAGCAGGATTACTATTCCTTCCACAGCCTCTAGTCAGACTTCCTCGGCCATGGCAGCCTCTCGAGGAATGGGGGGTCATTCTTTCTCTCGTGGACGCAGACCTCGTGGAAGAGGAGGTCGCACTTGACAGTCATGTACTTTCTGTCATCGCCTAGGTCACATTGAGGAGACATGCTATTCCAAGTATGGATTCCCGACATCAACTCATGTTGCAGAGCAGATTGAGTCTCCTGCTGCTTCTACTCTAGATCGGAGGTTTGATCATCTTGTGGCCAGATTGAGGGATATTATTCCTCCTTCCGCTTCACCAGTGTCAGGAGATCATTCAGATGTAGCAGCTTCGTCCACTACCAGTACCTCTGTTACAGCCAACACCTCAGGTACTTATGCTTTTACATCTTGTCATGGATCGGACCTTACAGAGTGGATTATGGACTCTGATGCAACACATCATCTATTGGAGACAGACATCAGCTTACGTCATATAGACAGGTTCAGCCAGGGAGAACAGTCGTGATAGTTGATGTGACTCATTCCCTGATCACAGGACAGGGGGAGATCACTTTGACGCCTTCGATGCGTCTGTAAAATGTGTTACATGCTCCTGATTTCTCTATGAATTTGCTTTCTATTAGTCAGATTGCAAAGGATGTGCACTGCCGAGCTATTTTTGACCCATCGTTTCTTATTTTTCAGGACATTCTTATGGGCAAAGTGATTGGGTGTGGCCATGAGCAGGGTGGTTTATATCACCCGGTTCGGACTCCCTATGCAGGCATATCTTCTCATTCGTCTGGATCAGTCTCGTCATTCACTTGGCACCTCCGGTTTGGTCATCTCCCTCTTCAGAAGATGTGTCATATGCTACCGGAGATCTCGCATAGTTCTTCCTTTCAGTGTGAAGCTTGTCAGTTGGGAAAGCATCATCGGTCTGTTTTTCCCAGTCGTCAGAGTCGGAGCAGTAGCTCCATTTTTGAGTTATTTCATATTGACATTTGGGATCCGAGTCGTGTGCCTGATCTCTAGGGACAGATTTTATCTTGTAGCTATGGATGATTTTTCAAGATTGTCTCGGGTCTTTCTTTTGAAAAATAAATCGGAAGCAGGGGATGTCATCGAAACCTTTCTTACTGAAGTGAATAATGTTTTCTCTACCTGTGTGAAGTTTGTGCGAACTGATATGCACTCGTGATTTATCTCATTTTCTTTCATCCAGAGGGATTATTCATCAAACATCGTGTCCTTACACCTCTCAGCAAAATGGTGTTGCCGAAAGGAAGCATCGTCATCTTCTTGATGTTACTCAGACTCTTCTCATTCAAAGTCGTGCACCACATTCGTTTTGGGGTGATGTCGTTCTAACTTCATGTTATTTGGTGAATCGTATGCCGTTGTTTGTCTTGGGTGAGAAGATTCCTTTCTCTGTGGCGTTTCCTGAGAAAGAATTATTCTCACTCACTCCTCGTATGTTCGGTTCTGTCGCCTTTGTTCATCAGTTGACTCCTGGTCTTGACAAGCTCGCTCTTAGAGTTATCAAATGTGTGTTTGTTGGATACTCAAGGACTCAGAAGGGATACCGATGCTATGATCCTGCGCAGAAAATACTATATCAGTGCGGATGTTACATTCTTTGAGTCTGTGATGTACATTCTCCTACAGGTGATAGGTTGACTTCATCAAACTCAGATGATGAAGTCTACATGCCACCTCCTCCCGTGACTGTTGTTCCACCTCCACCAACATCTCCACCTCCACCCCCTCCTCCACCTCCTCCTAATACTACTCAGTCCCATACGCCACTTGTTCCATTTTTACCAAAATTCTACACTCGATGGACTGCTTCTGCTCATGGTCATCGCCCATCATCCACGGACCTCAGGTTTGTTTTGATAACACAGATTCTAACGACGGGACTGGAGGTATATCTGTGCAGGAGTCAATGCAGGAAAATTATGCACAAATGGAAGATGCTACCTCTGACCTGGATATTCCTATTGTCGTTCGAAAGCAGAAGCGATCTTGTGCTTCTTACCCCCTGGCGTCTTAGGTCTCCTTTCATTGTCTAACAGAGGATTTCAAGAAATTTGCATCAGCACTATCTGCCGTAGAAATTGCACGGAATTATAAGGAGGTATTGAAGGATAGTCGTTGGCGTTTTGCTATGGAGGGGGAGATGGTTGCGCTACAATCATGTAGTACGTGGAGACTTGTTACTGCTCCAGTTGACGCATCCGTTGTGGGATGCAAATGGGTGTTCACTGTGAAACCCCACGAAGATGGCAGTGTAGATCGCTATAAGGCGCGACTTGTGGCACGTGGGTTCACCCAGACATATGGGCTGGACTATCAGGATACTTTTTCTCCAGTGGCCAGGCATTCTACTCTGCATATTCTTCTTTCAGTTGATGTGACACGAGATTGGCCACTATATCAGCTTGATGTGAAAAATGCCTTCCTCCATGGTGATCTACAGGAGGAGGTCTACATGCAGCTACCACATGGATTTACTGCTGAGGGGGAGTGTCAGAAGGTTTGAAGGCTCCACAAAGCCATTTATGGCCTTAAGCAGAATTCAAGAGCATGGTTTCAGAAGCTCTTGGACTTGATAGAGCAACATGGATTTGTGCGATCGACTGCTGATCATTCCTTGTTTATGCAGAAGACCCAGAGAGGTACTACTGTCATTCTTGTATACGTTGATGACATTATTGTTACATGGGATGAGTAAGGGCATTCAGATTTGCATAGCCCTTATTCTTATGATAGATTAAGTTGAATATAGATAAGTCTCTTCTCCAACGATTTGCATAGCTCTTCTGGCAGCTCTGTGCCGTCAGAAGCCTCCGTCTCATAAGATCAACAACCCTCACAGTCTCCTCCAGGAGATCTACGGAGTAGAGAGCATGATCACCTACCTCACGCCAACTGAGAGGTGTGAGGCATCTCCGCCCGTATAGGGCTTGGTGTCATGCCAATACTGGACTGGTAGTTGTTGTTGTACGTGAACTCCACCAAAGGCAAATGGTCCTTCCATGATCCTTTCCATTCCAAAGTGCATGCTCATAGGAAATCCTTGAGCTCTGAATGGTGCGCTTACTTTGCCCATCTGACTGTGGATGATAAGCAGAACTCATCTTTAGTTTTGTCTGTAGTGCTGACAAGAACTGATGCCAATAATGCGAAGTAAACTTCGAATCCCTGACAGACACCACCTCTCGTGGTATACCATGTAGCCTGATGATGTTATGCACATATATCTTGGCTAATCTGGATGGAGTGTAAGTCGTGTTGACAAGTATGAAATGGGCTGACCTGGTCAACCTATCAACAACGACCCAAATGAAATTATGGCCACCTGGTGTCTTCGGCAATCCCGTGACAAAATCCATAGAAATGCTCTCTCACTTCCACTCGGGAATGGAGAGAGACTGCAGTAATCTTGGTGGTCTCCTATGCTCAGGTACCTCCTCAAGTGGATCGTCGAAATGAGGTTGTTGTACCTCTACTGACTGTCGTTGGTCCTGGCGTGTGCCATCGTGAGATGGATGGTAGGTGAAATCTGACAGCTCCTCAAATCCGAGCTCCATGTCTGTCTGTCTATCAGCAATCTCTGTTTGCTGAGTCAAAATCTGATCATGTTGATCTCTCATAGCAGCATGTTGTTGCTGAAGATCGGTAAGAGCAGTCAGTATACGTGTCAGTTGGTCAGTCGTCTCCTGACCTGATCGGGATGTCATGGCTCTGCGAGAACTATTTTTAGTCATAAAAATTACCATTTGCAGATACTTATTATATATGCTTTTCCTCTTCTTGGGATATAATATGAAAATTAATGAAATTGGTGACTTCTGTGGTAATTGAATATGAATATCATATTTCCGTTCTCGGACTCACAGCAAGTCAGAAGACTGTCGCTATCCGAGAACTTAATGCGATCGGAATTAAAATACTGCGAATGTGCGTATCGGGGTACCACTGCTCTGATACCAAGCTGTGAACCCCTCATATCCGGGTGTTACAGGTACATGGAACTTGTTGGCAAGCTATTATATGTGACCATCACAAGGCTCGACATATCTTTTGTAGTGAGCAAAGTAAGTTAGTTTATGGAGCAGCCCAGACAGGCACATATGGATGTAGTTTATATGATATTGAGATACCTGAAGACTTCACCTTGTACTGGACTTCTTTTCAGTAAGGGCACATCTCTCTCAATTACAGCATGTGCAGATGCAAACTATGCTGGATGTCCAAAGGATAGAAAGTCTACCACGGGTTTTGATGTGTTTATAGGGAAATCCCTTGTTTCATGGAAAAGCAAGAAGCAGATTGTGGTTGCCAAATCGAGTGCTGAGTCAGAATACAGGGCCATGGCGCAAGCGACCACAGAAATGATGTGGGTCAGATTTGTTCTTACTGACCTGATGATAGAGGTGCCTCTTCCCATGCGCCTCCAATGTGACAATCAGGCTGCTCTTTTTATTGCCAACAACCCCGTGTTTCATGAAAGAATGAAGCATATTGAGGTAGATTGTCATTATACTAGAGACATGATCTAGAAGGGTCTGATTTCTACTTCTCACATTAATTCAGGAGAACAGACAGTAGATATCTTTACCAAGGCCTTGCTCAAGGGGCTGTTTCAAAAGTGTTCGTTCAAGCTGTGCATGATTGACATCTATGCTCCATCTTGAGGGGGAGTGTTGAGATATTTCTATATTCCTTTGTACCTTTCTAGCTATTTTATTTTCTTTATGTCATCTTATGTAATTTACCCATAGGTCTCTCCCCTATATAAGAGAGCCTAGGGTTACAGGAATAAACATCTCTTTTCATTTTCCCAACATAGATGGATGGCCACTTTATTCGGAATAGTGTACGATGATAGAAGAATAATCCTTCCCATATTTCCACAGAATTCCAACCTATATCACTATTAACTTCCAAGTTAAGCATGATCGATAGATATGCTCCAACTTGACGGGGAGTGTTGACACTTGAATCATTTGGCAAAAATAGTCGACGATGTGGTTTCTATTTTAGTTTATTTTTGTTAACGCATACAATAATAGTAGTATCTGTACCTTTCTTTATTTTGTTTTTCCTCTTAGTATGCTTTATGTAATTTACCCATAGGCTCCTCTCCTATATAAGAGAGCCTAGGGTTCATGGAATAAACAAGTCATTTTTTTTCCCAACATGGTATCAGAGCGATGGTCCTAGACTGGAGTTCTCGAAACCCTAACCCTAGCCCACCCCACCCGCCGGCCTCTCTCTCTCCTCTCTCTCTACTCGGCGCCGCCCATCTCCGATCTGCTGCGGCGGTCTTCTTCTCCAGTCGCGGCGGTGCTCCAGCCCTAGCGCATCGCCTGTGCACATCTGTGCGCGCGTTTGCGCACTCCAGCCCTAGCGCCTGCGCGCACTCCAGCCCTAGCGCCTGTGCGCATCTGTGCGCATCGGTGCGCGAGTCCTGTGCGCAACATCTGTGCGCGAGACCTGCGCATCATCTGTGCGCATCGCATCAGCGCACCGCATAGCGCATCGCGTGCGCATGCCCATCTGTGCGTCTATTCGCCCCAGTTGCACACGTGAGTAGCGTGTTCTTGCCGCCCCTGCGCGTGAACTCTGTGCGCCAGCCGCCAGCCCACAGTTTGCGTGCGTCATTGTGATTGATTGCGCGTGTCAAGATCGTAGCGCGCACATATACATGGGTTTAGTTTCTTGAGGTCTACACGAGCAACTAAACCCATCTATGTCTTTGTAGACAAATCATATTCTCTATCAATCATTCCAATCTTCAGTATCAAGTATGTCCGAAAGCAAGGCAGATATCCCATCTAGTGGCGCATTCCGTGGTCCAGCGCCGATTGTCAAGATGGACGGTACCAACTATGAACTGTGGGCAATGCAGTTCATGAGTATGATGAAGTCTACGGGTAAGAAGCACATTCTTACCGAACCAGAGCCTGCTGAGAAGACTGGAACCTATGCCTCTTGGGAGGCTGATGACGCATACGCCAAAGTTTGGCTATCTGGCACGTTGGCAATTGAGATTGCCAATGACATCCTCCATCAACCCACAGCGAAGGATATGTGGGACATTCTGGCAGCTACATATTCCCAGGCAAAGAACGAGACAAAGATTCTGCAACTCCAGCATGATATCTTCACCATCAAGCAGAATGGTCGCCCCCTGCATTCTCTCTATACGTCACTGAGAGGGATGTTTGAGAAGCTATATAGCTTCATGCCCTTGACAGCCACGCCAGAGCAGCAGAAGACATATAGGAACGCCACTATGGTGGGAGTGTTCCTAGCTGCACTTGATCCTGAGTACGAGGCAGCACGATCACAGATTTTGGCCGACTCTACAATTCCTCCAATGGAGGAAGCCTTCCATAGACTGAGTCGGATTACAGTTCCCTCAACTGTTGCAAGTCAGAATTCTTCCGCCATGGCAGCAACCAGAGGTCGTGGCTCTTATTACCAGGGCCGTGGACGTGGACCCCGTGGGAGGAGTGGCCGCACTAGGCCAACATGCACCTATTGCCACCGAGTTGGACATAATGAAGATACATGCTATTCAAAGCATGGATTTCCTGCATCTGCACGAGCTGCTGAGCAGATAGAGCCCACATCTGCTGCTACCTTAGATCAGCGATTTGAAGATCTAGTTGCCCGTCTGAGGGGCATTATCCCACCATCAGGTCCAGCACCGACTACAGAGAGTCATTCTGATGCGGCTGCTTCTGCCTCCACTTCTACCAGTGCTTCAGGTAGTATACTTGCACTTCACAGTAGTAGTCCTGATACATTGCCATGGATTATGGACTCAGGCGCTACACATCACCTATGTGGCGACCAGAGTCTACTTACATGTTATACCCAGATCCCTCCGGGACGGACAGTTGTCATTGCAAATGGCACACATTCCCCCATCACTGGTCAGGGGGAGATTAGATTGACACCGTCTATGCAGCTCAAGAATGTGCTACATGCACCTGATTTTTCAATGAACCTATTGTCAATTAGTCAGATTACGAAGGATCTTCATTGTCGGGCAATTTTTTATTCATCTTCTTTGATTTTTCAGGACATCCATACGGGCAACGTGATTGGTCGTGGCTATGAGCAAGGAGGCCTTTACCGCCTGAATCAGACCCCATTTGCTGGAACCACATCCTCTTCTTCTGGCCAAGTATCCCTTTTTCTGTGGCATCTGCGTTTAGGTCATTTACCACTTCAGAAGTTGCGTCGAGTAGTGCCGTATAGTCTTCCTCACACATCTGTTCAGTGTGAGGCATGTCAGTTGGGAAAGCATCACAGGTCGTCCTTTCCCAATCGTCCTGGTCGGAGTAGTACCTCCAAGTTTGAGTTATTTCATGTTGATGTCTGGGGTCCGAGTCGTGTACCTGATCATCAGGGACACAGATATTATATTGTATTTGTGGATGATTTTTCTAGAGTGTCGTGGGTGTTTCTGATGAAAAATAAATCTGAAGCCGGAAATATAATTATTCACTTTCTGAATGAAATCCAAAATGTTTTTTCTACGTCTGTGAAAAGTATAAGAAGTGACAATGCTTTAGAGTTGTGCACTAATTTTCTTGCTAATTACTACTCATCAAAAGGAATTGTTCACCAAACATCTTGTGCCCATACATCTCAACAGAATGGGATTGCTGAAAGAAAACACCGTCACCTCCTTGATGTCACTAGATCTCTACTTATACAGAGTCATGTTCCATATTCCTACTGGGGTGATGCAGTTCTTACTGCATGTTACCTAATCAATCAGATGCCTTCGTCAGTCTTGAATGAACAGATTCCATTCTCACTCATTTATCCTGACAAGGATCTGTTTACTCTCACTCCTCGTGTGTTTGGGTCGGTTGCGTTTGTCCATCAGTTGTCACCGAGTACTGACAAGCTCTCTCCTAGGGCTTTCAAGTGTGTCTTTGTCGGGTATTCCAGAACTCAAAAGGGGTACAAGTGCTTTGATCCTGTGCGTCGGCGGTATATGATTAATGCAGATGTTACATTTTTTGAATCTAGTATGTATTTTTCAGCATCTGGAGACAATCAGCTTCCACCTACACCACATGATGCCATATACATGACACCACTACCACCTCAGATGCCATCATCAAAACCTCCACCACCACCACCACTACCACAACAGCCCATCTCACCATTCCCGTTCCATTATACCCGCAGGCCTCCTCCACCAGCTCAGGGTCATGACTCGTCTACTAGCTCGCCTATGGTATGTAATGAGAATATTAATGTTGATGGACCTGACGACATTTCTGAGCAGGATGTGTTGCAGGAGCCAGATGAGCCTACAACTGATTTGGATGTTCCCATTGCTTTACGGAAGTCGACGAGGAGTTGCGCCAAATACCCATTATCAGCCTCTGTGTCTTTTGAGCGGCTATCTGGAGATTTCAGGACGTTTGCTATGGCACTTTCAGCCATAGATATTCCACGGAATCATCATGAGGCTCTGCAGGATAGTAGATGGAGGCTTGCAATGGAAGAAGAAATGGCCGCACTTCAGTCCAGAGGTACTTGGACTTTGGTTCCTATACCTCCAGATGTGAATCCAGTGAGCTGCAAGTGGGTGTTCACAGTGAAGCAAAATGCAGACGGATCCATTGACAGGTACAAGGCACGTCTGGTGGCACGTGGCTTCACACAAACATATGGGGTGGATTATCTTGACACCTTCTCGCCAGTGGCACGTCATTCCACCCTAAGGATCTTGTTGTCAGTTGCAGTTGCTCGAGACTGGCCGCTCCATCAGTTGGACGTGAAGAATACATTTCTATATGGAGATTTGCAGGAGGAAGTATATATGCAACAGCCACCTGGTTTTGTTGTTGAGGGGGAGTGCTCCAAGGTATGCAGGTTGCATAAGGCTATATATGGCCTGAAGCAGAGTCCCAGAGCATGGTTTCAGAAGCTCTCGGATCTCTTCGAGAAACAAGGATACAAACGCTCCAATGCTGATCATTCCTTATTTGTACAGAAAACAGTGAGATGTATCATTGTCATTATGGTTTATGTTGATGACATCTTGATTACAGGTTATGATGAGCAGGGCATAAGGCAGGCGAAAGAAATGTTGGGTAGTGAGTTTGTCGCTAAGGATCTTGGGGTCCTTAGATACTTTCTGGGGCTTGAATTTGCCAGAAATTCCTATGGGCTAGTCATGTCACAAAGGAAATATGTCACTGATCTGTTGAGTGAAACAGGTATGCTCGAGTGTCGACCTGCTACGACACCAATGGACCCCAGCATGAAGCTTTATGAAGATAACACAGAGGAGGTGGACAGGAGAAGATATAGAGAACTGGTAGGCAAACTGTTATATGTCACGATCACTAGGCCAGATATATTATTTGCAGTGAGCCGTGTGAGCCAGTTCATGGAGCAACCACGCCAGGTGCATATGGATGCAATACATATGATACTTAGATATCTCAAATCTTCTCCAGGTGCAGGTCTGCTATTCAAGAAAGGAAAGGGGATTTCTATCTCAGCATGCGCAGATGCAGACTATGCAGGATGTCCCAAGGATAGGAAGTCCACCTCAGGATATGTTGTCTATGTTGGAGATGCCCTAGTCTCATGGAGGAGCAAGAAACAATATGTGGTAGCTAGATCTAGTGCTGAATCCGAATATAGGGCTATGGCCCAGGCTACTATAGAGATGATGTGGGTGAAAGCGGTGCTGACAGATCTATGTTTAGATGTACCACTTCCTATGAATTTGGAATGTGATAATCAGGTTGCTTTGTTTATTGCAAACAATCCTGCATTCCATGAGCGGACCAAGCATATTGAGGTGGATTGTCACTTCATACGTGATATGATTCAGAAAGGATTCATTGCTACATCTCATGTTACTTCAGAGAACCAGACTGCAGACATATTCACCAAGGCATTGCTACGAGGTCCATTTCAGAAGTGTGCTTCCAAGCTGAGCATGATTGATATCTATGCTCCATCTTGAGGGGGAGTGTTAACGCATACAATAATAGTAGTATCTGTACCTTTCTTTATTTTGTTTTTCCTCTTAGTAATCTTTATGTAATTTACCCATAGGCTCCTCTCCTATATAAGAGAGCCTAGGGTTCATGGAATAAACAAGTCATTTTTGTTTTTCCCAACAATTTTCTATTTTGTTATTATGTAATTGCCACTTATTAGTCTCTAGGGTTTCATGTTATATAAGAAACCTTACCCCACGAATAAAATTCATCCCATTGCGTTCTCAACTTTCTCCATAATATTCTTATAAGGGCTTGAGAAGCATCCGCTAGTATACTACTAAGTAAAGGATGTTCTTCCTAAGTTTCTATATAATGGCAATCTAATAATCCTAATTCTCCCAATGACTACCACTATCTCTTCCCTTTTTGCGTATGCACCCTCTCCTCCTCTTACCACCTACCCAGCCCCTCCCTTCTCTTCCTGCCACCCAGCCCAATCCCCATTGCCCCTCCCTCCAATCTTGCCCCTGAAAAGCCTCCTACTCCACCCTCAGTCACTACCCCCATATGTCATCCCCGTTGATCGTTCCCAATGGACTCAATCATTTGGGAGTGGTGCTGCGGACGAGCTCGAGGGCGTTGAATTAGTGTATGTCAACATGGGAGATGGTAAAGTGAGCGTTGTGGGCAGATTGGTCAAAGTCGATGGTGGCCAACATAAAATGTATGTCACAAGATGTTACATTACATGAGGGTGAAGTCGTTGATGCATTATTGCATATGTCAACATTGTTTGGTTTGAGGCGGTAGAGCAGTGGTGAGGGACGTCGGGAGAAGAAGGGAGAAGGAGAAGGGAAGGGAAAGGAACTTCCATCAAAAGATGTGTGTATGGTTAGATTAACTCAAGGGGTTGTTAGGTTAGTTGAGTAAAGTAATGGTACAGGTATACATGTAAGACGGAGTAACTATACAAGAGTTGGGATGTAAATACAAATTATAGATGTATCAACAGAGATACATAATCACACATGAGTATAAGTGTAAATGTCCCTTTTTAATATTATCAATGGTTTCCTTGCCTCCACTCAAATATATTGCATATTATATTTGGATCATTTTCAAATAACCCATCTCACATATATTTAGCCTCCCGTAAGCTCTCTAAGTGCAATCCAACTTCTCATGCCATAAGAACAGGATGATTTGGCATCTGCGAAGATGTTTCCCATTAGACATATCTCTATCGCTAGCTTCTGTTGGTGGCTGGTCGTACCAACCTCAATAATTTCATCATGGACATGATTCTTTCGAACAATCACACATCCACCATTAGCATCTCATTCTTTTATTAGTTCAAATGCTCACTATAGAGATTAGAAAGTAAATCACCATTCTATAGATAAATACTCGAATGTAATAAAAATAACAATCAAACCTAATATGAACCAGAAAACAATAAGAAATGTATAAGAAAGTATTTCTCTATGTTTGAGGAAAATGAAGATTTCAATCATGTTGGTATTGTTGGCCTCTAAAATTCATCTTCTACAACCATTCCAAGAGCATTTCTTCAACCAGCAAACTTGGCGAAATCATTATGTCGAAGACGATCCAAACATGCAACCAATCACAAGCAAGCAATCATGAAGAACACGCACGATTTACGTGGAAAAACCTCACCGGTTTAGCAGGGAAAACCCCACAGGCAAAGAGAGGTTAGCACACATATAATAACCTTAGGAGGTGACAGCTTTCCCGAAATGAGACTCTCTGATGATCCATGCCTTAAACCTACAATATATATTGGGGTAATCGGTAAACGAATCGTAATCGGATCCAAAAATCCGTACCACAGGTCGGCCAAGATCCATTTACGGAATATACTCAGATTAGAAACAAGTCGGTGCTTCAAGGCATATTTCAACAAGTTATACGCATTTTTGTTATAAACAAGAGCCTTACAAATGCCTCTTTCTCACGGCTGTATTCGCTATCTACTGCTTCTTGAATCATTTAAATCTTACGGGTGAAAGAGCTATCTATAATTAGGGAACTGAAGCATACAAGAAAACCTTTCTACGAACTATGCTAGTTTGTTACGATTTAGGTTTCCTTTAATCCACATGGGAAGAGTGTCATATGTGACTTTAAACTATCATTTACAGGAAACCAACTAACATAGCTGCAACTCCAAGAAATACATTTTGTTGAGATAGGATTCTAGGGGGAGGAGGATTTCACGTCAATATAATTAATAAAAAAACAAGAATTCAAGGGCTATGAAAATTATTTGGAAACCAATTTGTAAGTATTCGACATTCAACAACAATAACAAAGCCTTTTCCTGCATTAAGTAAGGTTGCCTACATGGATTCTTTGGCTTCGTTCAGATCTATCTTGAGTTATTCTAGGGCACAGATCCAAAAAATTAAGATCCCTTCAGATAACCTCATTCCAACACTTCTTGGGCATTTGTTGCCCTCTCTTAGCCTACTCATCCCAACACTCGCGTCTCCTAAATGGTGCAATACCCGACCAAGTGTTCGGCATTGCCGGAGTATTTTTGTGTATCACATTTTCAAGATGCCACATCCTCGAAAAAGAATTGAAGCCAAATGAGCTTCTAGCCATCAAAAGATTCAGGAAAGTTCAAGGAAGAGGTTTACGCAGAGAATATCTTCATTTACCTCATCATATTAAACGAATTCGTAGGATATCTTCTTCCTCCATTGCAAGGCATTGACATCTTAGCTTGAGTTAGCATTTGCACAAGCATGCATGCTCCTTTTAATCACAGAATAAGGGTGAATAACCTTTCAGAACAAGGGTTATCTCGGACTAAGCTTATGCCAACGTATGTATATGATCCAACCATCTATCTTTCCAGATCACCTACCTTATATTTCTACAATTTATACTTCCTAAAATAAACAACAATCAGATGATGATTGCAAATAACCTATACCAGATTCTTTATCTTTCAATCAAACAGGTCCAAGAAAAACATCAAGCACACAGGAGAAGAGGACATTTTGGAACCAGAACTTTACCCAAAAGAAAAGGAGAAACAGAAAAGTTATCAATCTCCCCAGAATCAAAAGAAAAACTATGCAAAGATTTAAAAAAAAGATATGGTCGTTTCTTTACCATTAGAGATTACGGAGGAAGTGGAGTCAGAGCTGCAAGAGATGGAGCGTATCCGCGGAGACCTCCTTGATAAGAAAGTGGGCAGTGGTATGGGGACGGAGACGACAGAAACGGAGCCGATAGCATACATCTTGTTGCCGCGCAACTGCTCCCTGTCATCCCTTTCTTCTCTACTTTATGTGGCTCTCGAGTTGTTGGGAGGATCTTTCTTCGATGCCGGATCTTTTTTTGTCTGTGTTGCCCCGTACCACTTAAAATATATATATATACTCCTGGTTTCTTGGATTGCCATGTTTTTTTATGAAGCTCTTTCCGATTCGAGATAGTTGGGGGTGCAACCAATGAGGTGGAAATCGTGATTTGCTCGTATGGTGGTTCCATTAAGGTGGAACCCATTAAGTGAGAGGAAAGGTTTCTGGAATGTGCTACAGTCGATTCTCGATCTTGAAGATAAGCTTGCAAAGCTTTAGTTTAAAGCAAATTGGTCGAATTTCGAGAGCAAATCTGCCAATGGGTCGATTTCGATCTGAAAACACTTGACGATGATAAGATTGGGGTTGATTGATAACAGAATCACAATTCAAGAAAAGGATTTATGTATTGAACGATTCATGTGATTCCTCGAACTCTATAGTTGACTCTTCTCCCATTCAATGTTCTTTAAAAAAATCTCGAAGGAGTTTAAAAAAATAGTGAAGCCTTCTCTCACTTTAAGTAGGATCGGTTGCATGGATTTTTGTTTAAATCCATATTTACATTATTGTTGACTGCCTAATACAACCCTTGCAAGGAGGGATTTGAACCATTATCTTTTGGGTGATAAGTACACTGTGGAAGTGGATAAAAGTCAACATTGAGGAAAATCGACTAAGAGTCAAGGATGTGATGAACCTTAGCTGAATTTTCATGCTTTCCCTTCTCATTATTATTATTTTCCTCTAAAACAACCTATCCTCATATTTTGATTCGGCTATGATGTCCTAGATCTTGGTCGAAGAACCACTTTGCCGCAGTTCAGCATGGCCAAAGCTCTAGTTTGACTATTTCTATACTTCATTGATCATTACTAAAGCTCATTAGAGTTGAGGTGGGGCAGATGGTGTATTAAATTCAGTACCATTCTTAACCATAGTTTACATGTTAATGAGGATATATCGGAGATGGCCTATTAATTTTTCCTTTCATAGGTCGCAAAATAGAATTGATAAATTTTCATTAGTGCCAATGGATTTCAGGATTGTAGGAAGTGTAGCATAAGTATGGGTAATATGATGGAGATTTTTTTATTAGTAGCATTCGAACTCGGATCCTTTAAGATAGAGTTACACTCCTCTACCATCAAACCACTCTTTGGGTTCTTATCTGATGGAGATTGCTTCATATGTAGATTGGATATGCATCGCTCTCACGTCCTATCATTTTTTTGTTTCATCGATTGTGTCCCGCCACTAACTTTGTTGTTGAATGGTTAAAAATATATGTGATAAGGCTGGTTGTAGCCTTGTAGTTTAGGTTTTTCTTGTGGACTGAGTGTTTAGATCAAATAGGGAAATGAAGTGTCTTGAACTATGAGAACAACTCAAACATAAAACAAATATAGTTGAATTTGACCTAAACTTCTAGGTATGTCCGATGGGTAATCATTTTGGTTAATTTACCAAGTGGTGACTTAGTTGTACTCCAATCTAATGAATGAGCCCTCAACTATGATGTAAAGTGACATGACTTAGCACACACTATCTCAAAGTAATGTGTGAAATTATTAGGTCAAATAGCTTCATGCTTCCTGGGATGAAGCACAACATGGTGTCCCTTAAGACTACCTCTACTGAGAAGAAGAGTATTGCTTCCCATCAAGGATCAACTATATTGTGACAATTATCTATTAGAGATTCTACTCATTTGTTTGGGCTTGCCTTGTTGTGTAATTACTACTTAGTTATGTGGTTTGTCATTGAAAGTCCTATACAGTGTATTTAGCAAACATGATATTGGTGATTTTTAGATTTTCATGTGGTTGTTTATCACTTAGTTGATGTAAAACCCCCCAAAAAAAGTCCCACACCGTGGAAACATGAGATTTCCGGGTGGGATAAAAAGTGAGGAGGTTACTACCGAACAATCCGGCTTAAGCATTTTGGGGGTGGTTAATCGGGTCTGCATGGGCCCGATCCCAAGAGGTTGTTAGGGCCAGTAATGCTCCGCTAACGGACCGGAGACCTAAGCCCGGGACGTTACAAATGGTATCAGAGCCGAACGCCCTCTGACAGCGGAAAGGGCTACCCGAGTGGTGGAGCCGCCCCTACAAAGAGGTTGGAGGAAATGGCTACCCGGAGCGTGCAGCTGCCACTGTCACTGGGAATAAGTAATGTGCCATGTCGCAACGAGGACGTTGCAAATATAAGTGGGGGAGGTTGTAAAACCCCCCAAAAAAGTCCCACACCGTGGAAACATGAGATTTCCGGGTGGGATAAAAAGTGAGGAGGTTACTACCGAACAATCCGGCTTAAGCATTTTGGGGGTGGTTAATCGGGTCTGCATGGGCCCGATCCCAAGAGGTTGTTAGGGCCAGTAATGCTCCGCTAACGGACCGGAGACCTAAGCCCGGGACGTTGTTACAGTTGATCACCCCAAAATAATTGGCTTTTAGGGCTTCACTTGCATAACACGTTGACGAACAAAAATCGTGGATTCCCTTTAGCGGTTTTTAAGTTAAGAAAGATCATGCAAAAGATAATTTTATACTAAGTTGAGAAGATATACCTTCGAACATGACACTAGATTGATGCTAGCATAAAATTCTATTAAAAAATTGATTTCAATACTACAATAAACTTTATTAGTGGTGAATCATTCCCAACAGTTCAAAAATTGCGGATATAGATAATCGTCAACGGTTCCACAAACAACCGCTGATAGTAGTGGTTATTATCATAAGTGGTTCAAACACCGTTGATGATATCGCTCGATTTTTTAGGTCGTTCTCTCTAAGTGGAGGTGGTGGTAGTGAGTGGAGGCTTGAGGGGAACGGTTGTAAGTAGAGATGGTTTATGATTGTAGTTGTGAGTGAGGTGATGGTTATAAGCATATGTGGTCTATTTGTAAGTGGTGGTGAAGGATGTGAGTGGGGGTTGTGGCTGTGAGGGGGTGGCTATTAATCGTGGTGGCGTAGGAGGTGGATATGTTGGAGGTAGTTCGTGAGTGGTGGATGTGAGTACGCAAGAGTGGAGGTGATCTGTGAGGGGGATTCGATTTGTGATGGTGGATGCGAATAGGGGCGATGGTTTTGAGTGAGAAGGCATGAGTGGTGGTTGCGAGTGGGGGTGGTTGGAAGTGTTTGTGAGTGGGGGTGGTGAGTGTGGAGGTGGTCCATGAGGGTCGGGCCATATATGAGGGATTGTTGTCGATAAGGGTCTGTAAGTGGTGGTTGTTAGCGGAGATGGTGGTCATGGTGGCGGCTTTATTGGAGGTGGCCTGTGAATGGGGGGTGTGGGTGTGTGTGTTGATTGTGAGTTGTGGTTATGAGGAGGCAGTGTGGTTGTGAGTGGAGCTGGTGTGAGGTGAGGTGGATTATGATGGTGGTTGTGAGTGGGGGGTAGTTGTTGTGATTGAGTGTTATGGCTATGAATGGTGTTTGTGAGTGAGGGTTGTGGCCATAAGTGGGGGTGGTGGTCATGTTCAAGCTGATGTGAGACTATATGGTTGTGTGTTGGGATTATTGACTGTAAATGGTGGCTATAAGTGTGAGTGATGGTCTGTGATTTGGGGATGTAGTTGTGACTGGCGACTGTGAGTGGTCATGGTAGTCTGAGAATTGTGTTTCTATTGGAGGTGATATGTGAGGGATGTGAATGGAGGTGGTGGTTATGAGCGAGGGTTGTGGTTGAGAGTAATGGTTGTGTCAAAGGTGGTTCGTGAGTGGTGGATACAAGTGGGAGTGGTGAAAATGAGCGAGGGTCGTGGTCCATAAGTGGTGGTTATGTTGGAGGTGGTTTGTAAGAGGCAACTATAAGTGGGAGTGGTGATTGTTAGTGTGGTGGTGGCTGTGTAGTGGTTGTTTTGGAGGTGTTCTATGAGTGGTTGTTGTGAGTGAGTGTTGTGACTGTGAGTAGCTGTGAACAGGGGTTTTGAGCCTCTATTACATTTATATGACAACTTTTTTCGCACTTTACCTCAAGATGTAATAATGATAATCTTGAATGAAATTTAAGTGTATGAATGGTAGTCCTTCAACCTTAAGTAAGGCAATTTAGGGTACTTTAGGAACAATCTTACATATTTTTTTAGTGTCCAAGGATCAATAAATTGTAAATCAAGGAAATTCTAAGCATCTATTACATATATACAATGATTTTCACCTTTAAGAAACTTTAGTTTTTCCTTTAATTAAATAATATTTGATAAGGGAGTTTAACTTAAGACTTGTGATATTTAATCAGATAGATACCTATAATTTCTGGTTAATAAACATGGTGGTTCTAAAAAATTTAGAATCATTAAAAAATCAGAAACGATATGACATTTAGTATGCAAGTGTTATATTTTCATATTTTCAGATAACATTAGACTCACTCTCAAGGGATGTGATTTTCACGTTCAATGTTCTTGTATTGTATTTTGTGCTTTCAAACTGTGTTAGTTAAATATAGTTGATCACACCTTCCTTCCTTCTTTAATATCAACAAATAGCCAAAATATATAATTGTCCAATTAATAGTTATTTTAATAATAAATGAACACCTTATTATACCTGGAATATATTGCAAAACATAAGATATGCATATATTATGTAATATATTAACTTCGATAGTTTAGATGTCCGGAACTAAGGGAGATCATAATGATTTTAATATAAAGGAAATATGGTATTTTCTTACATATAAAACTTATTTTTATGTAATAACCCCTTATAAGATCGATTTATGAGATATCACTACAAGGAAAATAAGTTTTGGCTACAGATCTATGACCACAGATATAAGGTTGCTGACCACGGAATTGAGCTCTGCCTACGATACGTCGTGGCCAGTAGTCGTAGCTACAAGTCTCGTCGCGAGAGTTCTCTAGCCACGAATATGCCGTGGCCACTACAAGTGATCACATAACTTATCGTGACCACAACTCTTATATGGAGACTTTAGCCACAGATTGTGGCTACGAGAAACTTGTGGCCACGGAATTATCGTGGCCACAAGTTTCCGTAGCCACATTCCGTGGCCACAATTCATTTTTCTTGTAGTGTATATAGAGAGGTGTGTCATTATGTTGTCGAATTATCCGAAAATAAGTTTTATATGTAACAAATATGATCCTTTATTTATGTCAAAATCATTGTGGACGGACTCAAGTGATAAACAAAAGAAAAAAGTTCTCTTCTGCCATTTCTGGATAGCTCATGTTGGTCATATTCGTATCATTTTAAATAAGTCGTCTTTCGTTTAGGAAACAAAATTGACATGTCATGGATTGATAAGTATCACACTGATTATGAGCCTTACAAATATCAAGTTCTTAAATGGTTAGAATGGACATATCATGATGACACAAAGAAGCTTAGACAAGGATCAAAATTTAGTTGAAATTCAACGTTTGTATGGAAGATGTTTGAATGGTTATCTTTAAGATCGATATATCATATTAGAACATGCTTGTAAATGGATGGGGAACTTTCTACATAGTGTGAATCTTACATGATGAAGAAAAGAGGGAGTTTATATCTTTTATCTTTAAGCTCATGTAGTTGATAATGTTTTTATCTCAGAAGATATTTTGGAGAACGAGTTTATATTTGCTAATATGACAGACCTAATTGAAGACAAATTTCAGTTCTATGTGTTTTTTAAAGAAGTTAAGGGACATGTAGTCCCCTGTAATAAAATGAGTCATTTGAATTTTCTTTTGGAATTATTCAAGATCAAAGCACGACTAAAGTTACACCAACGTGCATGAGCGACATATTAGACTTATTTCGTGAGTTGCTGGACACGGATGAAAGTTTTCCTAAAAGTCGGTATGGTGCAAAAAAAAGAATTTGAAAAGGTAGGTTTGTGATCTGATAAAATTGATGCATGTTCTCATGATTGTATTTTTTTAGAGATGAATACATGATTTATATACTATGATTTATATACTATGTAGTTGTAGAATACATAATGTCTTCAAATTCAAAAAGGATGATAAAAATGGAATACGTAAGAAATACGAAGCTATTAAAATTTTATGTTACTTCTCTCTAATTCTAAAGCTAGAACAATTATTTATATTGTTGGGATTTGAAAATGTCATTGATTGATTTGTACATTAAGAATTACCGTAAGCGAACATATTATTGCCATTAATTAGAGAAAAATCTTTGGGCAAAAAAGGAATTTGAATGTCACGTCATCTATTGTTCCATCATGCGTTATGTTTTCTAATCTAAGTATCATATTTTTTAATAATTATAAAATGCTTGACCGGAATCTGATTTCTCACATTCATTTTTTGGCTTGAAATATTTCGAATTCATTGAGTTTCGAAAATACTAAACTTAATTTCACATCTTAGTTCACTCGGTTGCCTTTTTTAAGGGCAAAAAATTTACGTAATATTGTTTGACGTTTTCTTAAACAAATGGGTCTTGCCGACTATTCCTTACAAGCTTTGTGGATTTAACACACACACATATATATAAAGTGGGGAAGAGTCATCCCCGACGTGAACCAAGGGAAAAAGAAGTCGAGGGGATGCAAAAGAGAGGGGATTTAAAAACGGATTCTGACAGAGCCAATAGACTGCCCCCATGCGAGTGAGAAACGAGGTGAGATGAGAGCCTAGTCGGGCGGAGAAGTGGAGGCTCAATGGGTTCCTCCGCCGTGATGGCAGAGAAAAAGGGTCGGAGTGGTGAAAGGTTCTAACGGAGGGGGAGGGTTGTCGGGACCCTCCGCGAAGGTCGGAGGTGTTCGACGGAGCTGTGAGTGTGATGCTTCGATGGTGAGGCGATGTGTGTATGTCGGATAAAAATGGAGAAACAAAAGAGAAATAAGGAAGAAATTTCACCTAGAATTGAAGGTGAGGAACAAGGCAGAGCGAGGCTTGGGCTGAAGGTCGAACCGACCCTTCGATCTTCGCTCGACATGCACAACCGGTGCACATGGCTCAACGGTGCCTAGGATAGTCGTGGCATGATCAGTTAACCATGGGTCGACACTTAAAAGTGAAGCCATCGTCGTGCTTCAATTCCGCCTCCCCCTATCATGGGGAGGGGAAGAAGGCTGAGGTAGGCCTCCATGGATTGGTGGACGAAGAGAAATGGAGGCGAAGGCGGTGATTTTATAAGATGGTGGGTAGCGGTTAAAAGTTATGAAGGAGGTGATTGTAATGGCCGAAATGAAAGCCCTAGAAAGTGGGTGAGGGTTACACGACGGAGAAGAATGTTAGGGCGACGTGGTGGTGTTGTTAGAATCCGATGAGGTGGCTTGTGGTGGTGGCCAGAATTGGAAGGGGGTGAGGTGCGGTGAGCGTTACATGGGAGGGGGGATGACAACTGGAGGTAGGAGATGGGGTCCCGACCGTTGGATCAAGCGATCCAATGGCCAAGAGGTGGGCACCAATGAGTGGCGTAGATCAGATCTGGAGGGTAGATCCAACGGTGGAATGATGGGCAGAAGGGAACGACTATGATGGATTTTGAAGCGAGATCCAGGGGTTAGGATAGAGATGACGTGGAGGGAGCTCACACGTTAGATGGATCATCATCTAACAGCTGGGGCGAAGATGTTCAGGAGCGGTAGAGAATCTCATCTCGTGATTAAAGGGTTGTGGCTGGTGTGGAGAGGGATGGCCAGGATGAAGGAGGGCGGAGATGATCCAAGGGTCGCTAGAGTTGACAAGTGACACAAGCAAAAGGGGTCGCATGGTGGCTCCAGGTAGCGCCACGTGGCCTAATCAGATTATTCAAAAAAATAGGAAAAGAATAGAAATTAAGAAAGGATTAAAAGGAAGCAAAATTAACAAAAAGTCAAAACATGAAACTTCTAGATCTCGAGGAGATCTACAAGTTTCATGTTGATAAAAAAGTTAGAAGAGGCCTTTTACACAAGGAAATATTTTTCATAGTGTTTTTAATAGATAAAACATTGTATTTTAGTGGTTTTTGATATTTTTTGTATTTCACTTTATTTTTAAGATTAAAATAAATATATACAACAATTAATCTAATTTTTAGAAATTTTTAATAAAAGGAAAAATAAAGAAAATGTTAATAAAAATATATTAATTAGGGTTAATTACATAGAGGATGATTATTGCTAAAGATGCAGAATTAATGAATATTTGCATTGAAGTTCTTGTTCTTCGAAAATAAAAAGAGAGAATAGTGATGATAAATGAGAGATTCATCATACCCCTATACTTATACTATGCTCGTCCACGAGAATCTAAAGAATGAAGGAGTTGGATTAATTCATGACAGTGCATATGATTTTTCAAGGCTCAGTTCATCGAAGATCCTCAATTTAAGTGATCCTAAAACTCTGGGATCAACCATGCTCTAGTCGAAAGGAATCCGACTTCTCTAATTATCAGACTCTCTGTTTGTACATATAATATAAGGATATGAAATTTAGTGTACCGTAGTCATGAGAGTCGAGTTGAGATGTCACCCAAGGTCACAGTCCAGGAGATTCTCCTCTAGACCTAATCCTCAACACTAGAGAATAAGTCTTTTCTTGCATTCGATCTACCATCTCATTGGTTTATCAGACTTGGGAGTGTAGATGGAAGGTCGGATGATGGAGGGTAAATGATTATGTATTTTCTTCTCTCCCTCACATCGAAACAAGGATACTCTCAAGTGTCTTATTACTCAACACATGTATTTTTGTTTGTTGATCAATGTATCTGTCAAGAGAGCTCGGAGTCACGTTCCCTTATTTCCCTAGGAGTACATCGAAGTGTGTCTCTTTTTGACACATAGACTTGTATCACTATACGATGCAGAGCCTTTTTTGGCTGCTAGCCTGACTCCTTGTCCTAATAGCTTTGGTCCATCTTCCAATATGTAAGATGTACGAGTATTGGGAATACTCGAGGATGATGCAATCTTAATAGTTTGTATACCATGGCACTTCCATTATGAGGGAGTGATGAAAGATGAATGGATTTTAGTGACTCCTCTTGGTGACTAAAAATCACAATCTTGGTCCAAAGAGTTGAACATTTGATTTGATTGGATCAAAGTCAAAAAAATGGAATTCATTTATCTAGATCGGATAATTGTAAGTGATTTGAATCTCGATAGAGATATAATATAAATATCAAGTCACTATACATAGTCTATATAATCTCCCTTACCTTATCTTCAAGTACCTGTAGATGCTATACACAAATCCTAACTAGATTAGTATTCATATGTTGAGAGACCAATCAATGTTAATGTCGATTAATGTTGATCATAATAATTTGAATATGATTCAACCATGTGGACACATTGATTAATATGAAAGGTGATTCATAATAATCATTATATGAATTTGATTCATATTAATTTGAAACGAACTTGTGTATTCACTTAATCAATATTAATGTAAATTTGATTCAAATTAAACAATGATTGATGTAAATTGGATTTACATTTAATTTGTGAATACTATTCATAAGTACATATACACACACACGCATGATCATTGTAGGTATTGATTCACACTAATCAAATTCAATATGAATCTGATTCACATTTTTTACTAAACCTATATATGAATTAGATTCATACAATCAACTGTTAATATGAATTGGATTCATATTGAATATTGATAAATATAAATTGAATTTTGGACTACTAAATTTGATTTATTTCTTTGGAGTAAGTCTTTGCTATTTTTCACATTAAAATTTATTAACTAAAGTGATATTGATAAATACATCTGATTCAGTCAATGGTTAAAAGAGATGAATGATAAAAACATGGAGAGAAGTTAGTGGCTCCAACTCCTCCCATGAGGACGTCCACAATGTGGACCAAATCAACATGGTGGACGCCCACTACATTGTCCCCTCCTTTATCATCTTAATAATTGTTGAATAATTGTTATATTAACTATTACCCTCCTGATAATTAATCAATGTGATTGAAATAGGACTCCATTTGAGCCCTTGATTACCTTGATGAAGGATTCATACTAGCCATCCATTCTAGTAGTCAAGGAGATCCCTTAGATCCCCCATGAAATATAATTTTAAGCTTTCAAATTAGCTTGGAAAAAAATTTAAAAAATGCATAAAACTAATGGGGGGGCAATGCATGCTGGATATAGATGGGGGAATCGACAAACCTATACCTAACACCATTTTGGCCCTTTACTAAAAAAAGTAGCATTCCAGGCTCCTGCATTTTAAGGGTTCATTTGGTTGGTGGGTTGGGTTGGGGTAAACCTGTGAATAGTAAACTGTGAGGAGGGTTGGGAGGGTTGTAGGTGTTTGACTGGGAAAGTGGTTGGGTTGGAGATGAATGTGACATGATGCGATGTTTTGATTGGATGTAATGTCAGGTTTCATGATTGCGGGATAATATTTATTTTCTTATTGAATGGAATAGAATGCATGATTTTTCATATTTAAACAAGTAGAAAAATTCTGTCTTTCAACGAGAAAAGATCATACACAGTATTTTTCATGTACCGCCGAGAATTAAGGAAAAAAATTTTGCGTCTCGCCATGAAAATAATTATTTGAAAACATTCACTTGTGAAATTATAACTTTTATTTTGGTTGAATGCCTATGCTAAACATGATCTCCAAATAAGACCAAAACATGATACGAAAACGTCACTGCATAGCGATATTATCAGGACAACCCTGTTCCATACAAGTCCGGGAATAAGAAGGCACTGAATACAGATTGAGTCGTACAATGGAACGACTGAGTCCGGCCTGACATGGCACCACCTGCGCGTCAACTTCCGCCAGTCCAGTGTCCCGAAGCTGCAGTCGAAGTGACTCCACCGTTTCCATCTGGGAAGATCTCTGCCCTCCTTCATCATCTAGCACCGAGTAAAGGTGACCCAGTTCGATCTCCTTTTGCTGAACCTCTCGCAAGGTGGATTGAATCTGCTGATGCAATTCTCTGTTCTCAGCCTCTTTCTCCCATAGACGTTGCGCAATAAAGAAAAACTCATCTGCCAAATTTTCCATCGTCCTCGAAGCTCGCGCGTACGGCTTCCGAGTTCCGCATCGATTTACCGAGCAGACATAGAATAGACGTCTCATTGGATGTTCCGACCCCTCCTCGTACCGAAGAAGCAACGGATATCCACATCTGCACCTCTCCTCGACGGAGTCCATTTAGAACGTGCGGTACTCTAGAAACCAAAATGAACACATAAAAATATAGAAAACTAAAGAACATGTCTCCAAAATATAGAAAATTAAATAGAACATGTCTTTTTAAATATCTGTTAACGACCTACAAACAACATAAAAAAACAAGCATGACACATTTATTTAGAAAAGAAGGCACCACATCTTCTGGCTCTAAGATTGGCTTGTGCGTCTGTTATTCCACATAGCAATAGCAATTCTATCCCTCAACACCTGCCCCCGCCGTATGTCGTCACGAAGGATGCCCACGACCCTATGTTGCTCCTCGTCCGGCTCCTCTGGCAATATCTCCTCATCCTCATCACCAGATATGGAATCCCCACCATGGAGCCGTATAAAGTTGTGGATTATACACGTGGCCCTCACGACATCCCGTTGAATGTTGATTGGATACGTTGGCATATTACGAAGGCAACGAAATCTTTTCTTCCATACCCCGAAGGTGCGTTCCACCACATTACGCAGACATGCATGGTGGTGGTTGAATATGTCCTTATGATTTTCGTAATGACTCCCACGAGCCCTCCAGGCAGGGAGATGATATAGGGAGCCTCTATACGTTGCTAAGAATGTATCAGTATTGGCGTATCCACAATCCACCAGATACTTGCAACCTTCCGGTACAACGAACGATCCGCTCTCCACTGAATGGCACAGTACAGTCATATCTACGCATGAACCCTCCCAGCCTGTAACCACGTACGTGAAACAAAGGTGTCTCGATATAGTCTCCACACTATGCTGAAAGGCCTCCTGAATGACTCTGTTGGAATGTGCATTTGTGAATGCATATAAGAATATGCAAACCTACTCATCGACGTCCACGTTCCTTGTGGCTGTTAATCCATGTTCGGCTAAGACACGAACAAACCTTCTAAGCACGATACATTTCATTCGGAAGTTTTGGAAGGAACGATCGTCGTGTCCTTCGAGCATCTTCTTCACCCATCCTCTGCCGGTCAAAGGTCGTGTATGCAACGGTCGAGGGATCTGTCGACCCTCTTCTACCCACTCCTCTACTCACATCCCCAATTTTTGCAAATGGGTTATAACTACGAAGCGGCATCCCTGGACATGGTATAGGAAAAATGAAACATATTCAGATCAGCAAGGGACTATTCCTGTCAACATTACATATCGCGAGACCTAAAACAAAGACTCGCATGTAATCTAAAATAAATTAGACATTATAATTGTTTTTAGCCCACACCACGAAGGCCGCCTGCAAGTAATTATGTTTATGCCGGAATAGGATCTGTATGCAATGTACAACGTAAACCATGTAAAATGTACAACCAGCAATTAACAAGACGAACAAATAGCATGCACAACATAGGACCTGCACATGCACGAATAAAGAATTTTATGCTTACACCTACACCTGCACGAAAAATGAAGGTTAAGCTTACATCTGCACCTGCATGAAAAAAAGAAGGTGACCTAGACCCCTGCACCTGCTAGAGAAAAAGGTTATCCTTACACCTACACCTACGAGAAAATCAAGCATGGGACCTACTTGGCACATGGAACCGTTACCTAAAACATAAAACATAGCACATGCACCTGCACGTAAAGGTATGTTACGTTCGGCATACATCGTCCTGGAGGAAGTAGCGAAATGTTCTATTTAGTACAACTTATGTTATCCGAAAATGTAATATAGAGGAAGGAGTTGGGGTAATGAATAGGCAGTCGGAGTTCGTGAGGAGTCGTCAATGCGAGATGGTCCTTTCAATCCATTCGTTCAACTTTGTTGGTCCCCTCGAACAAGCATGTATACGTTCTGCCCGCTTGGTGTAGCCAACCTGTCGGCAATCTTCTCGAATTGCTCTACTGACAGGTCAGGTCGCATTGCACCTATTTCAGCGCATGCTGCATGTGCAACTTCATCAGCACCACTCTTGGTCTCGGTAATCTTCTTCGACAAGTTCGTCAGAAAATTCTCAAGCATCTCCTGACCTACTCGGGACCTGGAGCCTCCACTCCTTGACTACTTTGTATTGCTTCCTCCGACGCGCAAACTTCTCTTCCTAGATGAAGGCGTGGGGGTCAACTCCTCGCTATCATCCGCCTCGTCGTCGGGTTCTGGCATACACTCGTCTAGGTCCTCGTCAAAATTAAGCTCTCGTAGGCTTGAATGAGGGCGTGGGGGTGGATGCTCCCATTGGGGAATGGTCAAAACCTAGATGAGAGGAGGTGGCATGCACCCTAGTGGCAACGTCTTTACAGAGTAACCTCTGTATGTCACCAAAGTGCAAGAAGGGCTTGTTGCGATATTTGCGGTATCTATCTGCAAGCTATACATAAAAATATAATAAGAGGACTCAAACTTTCAAAATTAAGTGCTTAGCCATGTTATGTTGCTTACCTCAAACCAGGCCGAGTCGGATGGAGGAATAGGTCTGTTGTAAACGGCATCCCATCCCCACCCGGATTTTTTGCGTAGGTATGTGTAAGTTGTGTAGTCCCTTTTCAAGTTCTTCCATCTGCACAGGAGTTGGGCCTTGCTATAATTAAGACAACTGATGTTGTTGAACCGGGTTACAATCATCCTCCATCCGGGCACCGTGAACGTGCTACCCGCCCATGATGACTCGTACTCTAGCAAGGTGTCTACAAAAATCCTGTCCAACCCAGGATTCCAATGCGCATTCTCTGAACCAACTGCGTCTGCGCACTCGGATGAACCCCCGACAACTCTCTGAACACTGCTCGCCTTGGGTGCCATCGCCCTTATTTTGCAAGGAAGAATTTTAGATTAATGATTATGCGCGTATAAGGAACAGATATAAACTTTTTGGCAATAACATTAATTGGGTCAGTGTAAACCACCGCGACCCCATGCAACTGGAGCTACTAGCAGGATCAGTGTAAACCATCTACTCAGTGGAATATCGTTGGTGACGATCAATATTCTTGTCTACCCAGGATCAGTGTAAACTGTGAGGACGATTATATTAATTGGGTTGTCTCCTGGACACACCTGGGTTACTCTACCCAATCCTCCCAGTTTTGTCTACCCAAGAGGCCACCTGGATGAGTGTAAACCCTCTACCGCACCGTCGGCCACCACAACCATCTACCGCACCTCCAGCCGACCCCGGCCGTCCACGAAACCCCTATCTCCTCACCTCCAGCCATCCCCAGAACCCCTTTACCCCCGCTCCTGGAAGAACCTCAGTCGAGCATGGATGAACCCCTTCATTGATGTAAAACCTCGCAAGTATCAAGTTTGATTTATAATCAACAAATTCGTGCAGACAGTAGCATTTTCGTAACAACTTAAACTACATCTCAAGAAATAACCAGCAAGAAATAGGTTCTCCTCACCCAGAAAAGTAATCATTACATCAAGAAAAAAAAACAAATTTCCAGTTCGATTACATCAAACAAGGGAGGGATATGTCATCCATTAATTTAATGCTACAACTCATTACATCAAATTCATCAAAGGAGTTGAATTTCAGAGGGAGAGACCAAAAATGAGTGCCTTGGGATGTGGACCCTTGGCCTTTATTTATAATAAGAGTTGAGAGGGGTAAACATAAGAGCACCCGATGTGGTGCTAAAGGCTACAATATATTATTCATTCTAACACTCCCCTCAAGTTGGAGCATAGATGTTGCTCATGCTCAACTTGTAGCAGCATCGTTCAAACTGTGCTCGGACAAGAGGTTTTGTGAAGATATCTGCAATTTGATCTTCTGAAGAAACAGTAGTTGTAAACAATAAATCCTTTTGAATCAAATCTCTGGTAAAATGGCAATCCACTTCAACATGCTTCGTTCTTTCGTGAAACATAGGATTATTTGCAATATGCATGGCTGCTCGATTATCACATCTCAACTCCATTTTGCCTGTCAATGGAACACCCATGTCATTTAAGACTGATTTGATCCATATTAATTGAGCTGCAGCATGTGCCATTGCTCTATATTCACTTTCTGCACTAGAGCGAGACACAACATTTTGCTTTTTGCTTCTCCATGTGATGAGATTGCCCCCCAAATAAGTGCAGAAACCAGTAGTGGATTTTCTGTCCATTAAGCAACTAGCATAATCTGCATCAGAATAAGCAACCAGGTGAAGATCTGACTGCTTGGAATACATAAGCCCTTTCCTGGAGATGATTTGATGTACCGCAGTATCATCATGGCTGCGTCTATATGGGACTGAGTTGGTTTATCCATGAACTGACTTAATTTCCCAACTGCAAATGAGATATCAGGACGTGTGATTGTCAAGTACAACAACTTACCAATCAACCTTCTGTATCGTGTGACATCAATTGTTTTCCCTTCTTCATATAAGTGCCCTTTTGGATCCATGGGGATGTTTGCTGGTTTGCATTCAAGCATCCTTGTTTCATGCAGTAAATCAAGTGCATATTTTCTCTGGGACATGACAAGTCCCTTTCTGCTCCTAGCAAATTCTATCCCCAGAAAATATCTCAACATTCCCAGATCTTTCATAACAAATTTATCTGCTAGCATATTTTTAACTTCGGTGATGCCCGCATCATCATTCCCTGTCAGAACAATATCATCTACATATACTAACATAGCAACTATGTTCGTACCTGACTTCCTTACAAATAAGGAATGATCTGAGGTGGATCTAGAGAATCCCATCTGCTCAAGGACTTGAGATAATTTATGGAACCATGCTCTAGGACTTTGTTTCAATCCATAGATCGCTTTCTTAAGTAAGCAGACCTTCTGACACTCCCCCTGAGCAACGAAACCAGGAGGTTGCTCCATATACACAGTTTCATTTAGATCCCCATAAAGAAAAGCATTCTTCACATCTAGCTGATATAATGGCCACTCTTTGTGTACTGCAATTGACAGTAGAATCCGTACTGTAGGCATACGGGCAACGGGGGAGAAGGTATCGAAGAAATCCACACCATAAGTTTGTGTGAACCCTTTGGCTACCAACCGGGCCTTATATCGAGCTATTGTACCATCAACATTGTGCTTCACAGTAAAAACCCAACGAGCTCCAACTGGTCGATGAGTTGCTGGTAGATCAACAAGTTCCCATGTTCCTCTAGACACAAGAGTCGGCATCTCCTCTTCCATAGCATGCCGCCAGTTTGGATCCTTCAGAGCATCAACATGACTGAATGGCAACTGCACAGTTCATAAGGATCGTATGAATGACATATAAGAGCGACCAAGTCCATCATATGACACTGCAGCAGAAACGGGGTACTTGGCACATGTACGCTGCCCTTTTCGCCATGCAATAGGAAGATCGAGACCAATCATCTCATCAGCAACCTGCTCAATCTCTGCAACATTATCATTAGGAATATCATCTGAATTATTCCTGTCAATAGGAGTTGGTACCTGATCAGGAGATGGTGATGGCTCGGAAGGTGTAGACGAACTCGACTCTGTGGACTGAGACTCTGTAGGAGGTGTAGACGGACTCGACTCTGTGGACTGAGACTCTGTAGGAGGTGTAGACGGACTCGACTCTGTGGACTGGGACTCTGTAGGCATGGGTAAGGGGATACTAACATGTTCATTACATCCCAAAGGTGCAGATACATGTCGTCCAGAGGTGGAGAAATATGGAATGGACTCAAAGAAGGTAACATCAACAAACCAACATGAGCAACGACAGGATGTTGCACGAAATGATATACCCCTCCTTCTTCACGGCCATCACCAATCGTCCTCCCAGTTAGAACATCCTGAAAGACAAAGGACGTCGCATCAAAAATAGCTCTACAATTCAGATCTTTGCACAATTGACTAACAGATAAAAGACTCAGAGGGAATTCTGGGACATGCAAAACATCATGAAGCATAATGTTGGAAGTAAGAGCAATTTCTCCTTTTCCTTGGGCAATAGAGAAACGACCATCTGCAACCTGTACTCTCCTTCTATTATCAGGAGATATAGCATGGAACCATTCCTTGCGACCACAGATATGTTTCGATGCACCTGAATCTACAAGCCAAGTTTCTTTACAAACAGGTGAACTCATACACAAAAGATTACCTGCATAGAAGGCGGTAGCACTGGTGTCAGAAGAGGTGGTCGTTGTCCCTGGCATGGCGTTCACCCTCTGCACAAGATCAGCATACTCCTCTCTGCTCACAGTAACTGTTTCTACATCAGGTACTGCTGTCTTTGCCATCGTAGGACGTCCATGTTTAGCCCAACAATCAACTTCAAGATGACCCATTCGACCACAGTAGCTGCACTGAGTCCTACCTCTTCCTCTACCTCTGTCATTCATGTTGCGTCCACGACCTCTCGCTGCATAGCCTCCACGACCACGGTACCCACGATCCTGAGACACCAGGGCAGATGTGTGTCCCTGTGTAGTACTACCTGCTGAGCCAAGCGGAGTAGTAAGACGACAGAGCTTGGCATAAGCTTCCTCTAACGTCGGAAGAGTCGGTGCGGTAATCATCTGATCCCTTGCAGACAAAAATGAGGGATCCAAGCCTGCCAGAAATATCATAGCAGCCATTCTCTTTCTTTCTTCCATTGTCGTTGAACAATCACAACATGGCACACAAGCATTATATTTTTCAAACACAGTTTTCAAGTTCGAGAAATATTCAGTCAAAGATTTTCCATCTTGTCTCATGGTAACCATATTATAGTAAGTAGCAAATAAAGCACTGGAGTTCTTCTCATGGCTATAAGTCTCCTTAAGAGACTTCCACATGGCATGGGCAGTTTCATAGTACACAATCTCATTTGCAATGCGTGGAGGAACACTAATCAACAACCACGAGCAAACCATCTTGTTGTCCCTTTTCCAATCTGCATATTTACCGGTTTTAGCTTGAGGTTCCGATTCTAGAAGGATGTGATCTTTGTCATGGCTATCGACAATCATTAAAAACATACGTGACCACATCTCATAGTTGGATTCGTCCAACTTGGGGATCGAACCAAACGAGGGCAACTTAGTTACCTCCATTGGATCCCTATCCGAGTTTACCTCGGTTTGATCACTAGCCATTTTTCTAGACACACCGGACTTCAAAGCATAAAATTAGGAGGAGACAAAATCACCACATATCATCCATCATGCACAAAAATTAGCGGCACCGGAAAACAAAACTCTGATCTGATAATCACCAAAGAACTAACTTCATCTGATGCATGAAAAAAAAGGTTACCGACACGTAGAGGAGTCTCCCACGAAGCTGCAGATACTGCGTGCAAGTTGAACGGAGGCCGGAGGTGGCTGAAGGGTGCCCACTGGAGGGAAGGTCGAGGGCAACCGTGCTGAAGGTGGTGGCCCAGCCACCAGAGGCGGGAGGCCTGCCGGGGAAGGGGCTCTTCCCAACGACAGCAAGGAAACCTGCGCTGGGATTGTCGGCCCTTCTTTCCCGCAGAAAATTTTTTTTTTGAGGTGAGGTGGAATTTCCGCTCTGATACCAAGTTGAATTTCAGAGGGAGAGATCAAAAATAAGTGCCTTGGGATGTGGACCCTTGGCCTTTATTTATAATAAGAGTTGAGAGGGGTAAACATAAGAGCACCCGATGTGGTGCTAAAGGCTACAATATATTATTCATTCTAACAAAAGGTAAGTGTATTTAAACGTTACGCCTAAACGAAACCAACTAGATCTGCTGGCAAAAAAATGAATATGTATACCCACCTTATTTTGTATACCCAACTAATTTGTATAATCATCATAGAAAACGTGTTACGCAAAAAACGAAACCGACGCCATCACAAAAAATGATTTCCAGAAGATGATCCCGGGAGATTATCGTTACGCAAAAAACGAAACCAACGCGATGCTGCTGCCAAACAACCGAGAAGATGGTCGTTGCGCAAAAATCGAAACTAACGCGATCGCAACCGTGAAGATGATTACAAAAATGAAACACGCGCGATCGCAAAAAACGCCTTACACAAAAAAAGAAACAAACGCGATCGCAAAAAACGAAACCCAGAAGATGATCGTTAGGTAAAAAAGGAAACAGACGCGATGTTTCTGGCAAAAAATCGACAAGATAGTCGTTACGCAAAAATCGAAGGCCCAGAAGATGATCCTTACCCAAAAAAACGAAACCAACTATGTTTGTATACCCAGAAGATGATCATCATCGAAGAACCATAGGATGGTATGGAGTGAAATACCTTCTAACAATCCGGGCGATGCTCCTGGAAAACGCGAAGGTCTCCTCCTCTCAGAGCTTGACCCCAATGCGTGCGAGTTCGAACAACACCAGCAAGAAGGTCGCGCAATACTTATAGGCGAGAGCTCTTCGTCGACCTTACACGTCCTCCTTCCTCCCCTCAATGGTCGAGGAGACACGCTCGGGGCTATGGACTCACAAGAGTCGGCCTGGTGCTCCTTGGAGGACATGATCCTACTGTTTCGACCCAAGCCCCCATCGTGTTGTCAAGTAGGTGGCGGCAGACATGGTCGGGGCAGAGGAGGATCGGGTGCTTTGGGAGGAAGATGGCATCCGAACCGGGATGAAAACATCGAGAGGACCGCATGTTGTTGGCGTGTGCGTCGAGGAGGGATGGGACATGTCGTGTTGACGGAAGAAAAGGGATCATGGCAGGCACGGAGAAATAGGAAACCTCGCACCACGCCCACATGATCTCCCCATCCCGTTCCGCCTACCAACCAAACGCGGGTTGCAAGGGCTGACCCGCTCTGACCCGGGTCACCCCTGCAACCAAACGGACCCTAACATTATTATGAGTCCATTGTTCAACTTTCCAATAGAGTATGGCTCAATAAATGCCCCATGTGCCCCTCGAGGGGCTTTCTTTTCTTAACCTGCCTCCGTCCTTTCTTTCTATTAGTCCCAGCATGGGGTTTGGGGACATCTGCAATGGGCTATACCACCCATTACTGATGAGGGAAGTCGTATTTGTCCTATCGCAAGCATCATTAGTCACCTAATCCAATTAACTTATTTACCTTTTTTTGGTATTCAATGGACAAACGACCCTCCAACCAGAAAAGTATAAAATATGAAAACTTTGATGTTCATGTAATGACCCATATTCTACTATTAGAAAATTAAAAAAAAGGATAAAATGAGATATAATTGGTCGGTTATTTCTTGAATTAAAATAATTAATTGATTTATAGACAAAGGAGGAAGAGTGGCAGTTATAGAGGGCTATTTCAACCATCTTAACCATGCAAGTGGGATCTATTTTTGGAATGAGATATTTCTCTCATTCCTTAAGATAGAGAGAGAAATAGGCAGAGGAAGAGACGAGAGAAGAGAGTGAAAGAGAGTGGACGAGTGAAGTATAGAGGGAGATAGATCCATCGTGCGACATCGTTGAATCCGGCAATGGGAACCCTCCTGTCGACCTCAAAGTTTTGATCTGGAAAAATCGGTGGAGTGTTGACGTGGTATTCGACGGTTCAGATTGATGGAACCGCATTGTCTTCATGGGCAGACTTTTACGTCATTAAGGTATGTGTCGAACCCATAGGCTCTATTTTTACGATGAAGATTATAGTTCAGATATGACTGCATGGATTATTGATGGGAATTTATATCAAGTTAACTTATCGATTAGATACATAAGCAATCGAATAAATAAAATAATATTTTATATACTTCTTCAAGAATAAGAAATTGTATGTGTTATTCCTTTGTTCACATCGACTCCATTTTCCTCTCGGGTACAGATGTGTTACTTTTCAATCCGAATCTATTGTTACATCAATCCATCGGCAATGAATATTCCATGATCATTTGATTTTATTTTTCGACTCCAATAATGGTGAATCAGTGCATGTTAATAATTATATATACATATATATACTGAATTGATTTTTTTATTCTAAATCACCCCAGGATACGAAAATCCCTGGTCTGTTTTATTCTCCCTTTGATTATTGTTGTTATTGTCCACGCGTATCATCTCTTGTGATCAATGGTCTTGAAGGGTATCTTGTATCTTTATTGGCATAATAATATCATGTTCTTCTTGCCAAAAAAAAGAAACTAACAGTGGTTTACAGATATATTAAAGTATATGCGGAAATTATACTCATGATAATTTCTTTACATTCGCATAAACAGGAAGGATCTAGCTTTGTATTTGCCATAGCCATTACATGATGTGAGTCATAGAAGTATGATTTTATAATAGGCGAGATTCAAAGATAGAAATAGATTTATAAACATCTGTTTACGGAGCACTTGGTGGTCGTTGTTGTCGTGTGGGTGTGTGTGTATCGGATGTGTATTTTCTGATATTTGGGAAATAATTGTAGTTAGAGAACAGTTATGGATACCTATAAATGTACTCCTTCATAACGTCAAGTCCATTATAATTTCTCTCCTGGTTGACATAATCCCAATCCCACACTCGTTATGTTAAATAGATATTTATAGGTTCTATGACGGAGGAAATGTAGGGGTTTGATCCCACAAATTTGGTCCATTGGAAGGCACCAACGTGCTGGTGTGAGGGACATATATATAGACATCTATATAGGAGAAACTTCAAATGAGATGGTGTCTCACCACTTTTGTGGTGAGCCACCAATATAGACATTTAGATCTTAATCACACGGTTGAGATTAAATGTAGTTTAATGATATTTTTTTATTGATGGAAAACCCATTTTCGTCATTGTCACATTCTAAATATAGAACGTGACAACCATAGATCCTATTTTTATGGTAAGTCTTTATTTTATTTCCATTCTCTCTCTCTCTCTCTCTATTGATTGACGACGGCACTCCCTCCCTCCTCTCTCACGATTCGACGACGGCGGCACACATCCTTTCTCTCTCGATTCGGCCATGGAGGAGAAGATCCAGAGGAGGAAGCCACACAAAGCATTATGTATATGCTCGTCTCATATCGATTTTCAGGCAAGGAGGAAGAAGATAAATGAAAGGATGAAGAAACTGCAGGGGTTGGTTCCCGGTTGTGATAAGGTGATCCATCCACCCTCACCACACTATTTACTTAATTACTTTTCCATTATTGAAATAGAAGATACAACTTCTCTTTTATTTTTTCTATTGATCTCTGTATATTATGGCATAAAAAAGGCACCAGGAAAGGCCATGATGCTCGACGAGATTATCAACTACATACAATCCTTGCACAATTTATACGTATATGTACAATCCCCTGGCAGTTCCTATCGATGAAGCTCGCATCCACACACTCCATGCACGACGAGATTGGATTGACCTTGGACGAATACATCTTGCAGGATCAGGTGTATATACGCACTCATAAAATGGTGTATATATAGTTGTGTGATTTACATGTATTTGTGTGCATGGACTGTAGGGACTCACGGAATCTGTATATATTGAATGTAGCGAGAGTGGATTTTATAGCAAGACATTAAAGGAGGAGGTGTGCAAGGAGAGTGGATTTGCAACCTTCAAGCGGAGCCGCAGCCCCGCGCGCCGTCCTCTTCGGCGAGACGGTAGCCTTCCGCTCGTGCCCCTACCGCCCATCCTCGGTCCCGCTCTCTGTCAGGTCGCGCTCCTCCTACGCGTCATCCAATGCGACACCTCGCCGTCGACGCCGAAGCGTCGAGATGTGCGCGGAGGAGGGGCCTCTTAGTTTTTTTACCAATCGAGGTTTTTTTACAAAAATGGGAATGTTTTGTGCACATATTGAATTTTTTTTACAATATCATGTCAATTTTTTACATTTCCAATATCTAACAGTGTATTTATTTGTCGCAGAACTCTACAGAAATATTACAAAGTGATCAGTTCATTTTACAAAAGAGCGTCTAAAATTTACAAAGTGATCAGATACTCTTACAAAGGAGCGAGATTCCGTTACATTATCGTATAATATTTTTACTTAACTGATATTCCGATTTACATATTTATTTACCTTTTTTACAAATCTCAATGTTTTTTCTCTATTTTGCAGAACTCGAAAACACGTATGGCAATTGAACTTTAACGCAATGGAAAACATGCGGGAATTTTACAAAGAAGGGAGATTCAGTTACAAAGATTCACGGATTTTTTACAAAACAATCATACACAATTACAAAAAAGTTGAAGCTTACAAAGAGGAAAAATACTCTTACAAAAAACTCACTGAAATTACAAAATGAATGTACACATTTACAAAACTTATACAACGATTTACAAAATGAAATTACAGCAATAAAATGAAATCATTAATGAAATTTTACAAAGACTAAAATATATTTTACAAAAACTCGTTGTAATTTACAAAACTATTGTTGATTTCAGATTGTTTGGAACAAAATTGGAAATTAATCAATAAAGGCATTTGTGAAAATACCAAATCGAGAAAAGCTTAGAATGGCAATTTGAAACCAATAAATGAAACTCGAAATTAATGAAATCAATTTGACGAAAATGCCCTTTTGGATGAGGTTTTTGATTCAACCGTCAGATTGTGATCCGGCGAATCTGGTTGATGGCTCACCACAATTTCGGTGAGACCCCACCTCATTTGAAGTGTCCCCTATATGTATGTATGTATGTATGTATGTATATGTTTGTGTATATATAGATATAGATATAATTAAAGAGAAGGGTTGCGTTGGGTGAGGAAACTGATCAGCTTTAATAAAGAAAACTCATTACTGTCTTAATAGCAATGACATAATAATGGTAAGCGGAGCTAAGTGCCACATCTATGGTGGGAGCCATCTCTAGAGTCAGTTTATCAAGAGCATAAAAAGCAACACCTTCCGAGGGTGTCAGGTTAAGTAGAACCTAGTGGAAAGTAAACAATTGACTCAACGCTGATGTCATCATGTTATATGTAACGATTGAGTGACCACTTGTGCCGGCGGTAAAATCCACCAAAGCCTCCTAACAAATTAGGAGATAAGCCGAATTCGTAATGAATAAACTAAGTGCTTATGATGGAGTCGAGTGTTTATTTGAAAATTAAGTGTATATGCGCATTTTGTGAAATGTCAAGTGTATATGTGCAATTATGTGAACTGCTAAGTGTATATGCGCAATTATGTGAACTACCAAGAGTATATGTTCAATTATGTGAATGGTTCTAAGTGTGTATATGCAATTACATTATTGTTACGGGAATATGTGTAATTATGTTGTTGTTTTGAGCATATGTGCAAATATGGTTAACTTTAAGGGCATATACGGAAAGTATGGTATGCATTGCATGAATACGAATGAATATTTTTTTGTATACATAAGTAAGTTCAGTAAGGATCTATAGAATGATATTGCATGTGATAAGTCAAATCTTTTAGGTATTGTAGTAAGGGTGAAAACTATAAACTGATTATGTGGTATATGTGTAAATAAAGTGAATGTATGAGTGTATATGTGAAATATGACATGTTGTACAATATGAATACCCTTATGTATGATAACAAGTATGAGTAAGTTATATTACGATTGTGAATCACTTTTTCATATATTGAGTTAAGGATATTGTGCTCATGATAGGTATATGGATGTGACACTATTACGCATATAAGATTTGATATTTTTAGGTAACTTACATGATACATTGGCATGAGAATGATTAGTAAAAATCACGAACTTATTCTTTATAATCTATTGCAAATATTGCTAATTATACTCATGGACAATGTAGGTAAATATTATTCATAGATGGGAAGGAAGATAACTAGTATTTTCTCATATTGTAATTATTATATTAAGAATGAAGTGTTTAAAGTAGAGTAGTGAAGATTTGAATTCTACGCTAGTCGGATTGACCTTATCTCGACCCATACTGAGCGTTAAGATCATAACATATATTCTTGTATTTTTATTGCAGGTTAATGTGACGACAAATTTAGTGGCAGATCGAGACTTGTTGTGAGGTCTGAAAGAAGGATATCATTGTGCCCACTGGAACAAAGGATCTTGATTTTATATTAGATATCTATATTTTTTTATGGATAAAGGAAGTTTAAGATGGTTCCTTCTGTGTTTTGTGATATCGTTGATGTTCAGAAGTAACACTCGAATCTGACGTGACATTTAATATGTTTCCGCTGGTCACCGAGGACCTATGTTGGTACATGTGGTATCAGAACAATAATTCCTTTGGGCATGAGATATCCCATCATTGATGGCGTAAGACCTTTAGTATAGAAAAATAAAAAATTCATCGAAAATTTAGCATGACCTTTGTATCTTTAAGAGTTAGCATTTGTATTAAAAAGGCTGACCAATCTGGGGATAAATTAGATCTTGGAGATTATTGATTGTCCAAAAGGGAAGAAAGTGTTGATTATTCGTGAGAAACAAAAAAGAAGAAGAAGTCAACTGACTATTTCGATAGCACATAGTCATATTATGTATGACTCATTTGTCTTAGAAAAAGGGTTCTCATGTACAACTTGGGAATGTGGAAGTTTGGACAAGATTTTTTGAGATAAAGTTGATGAACTTATGACCATCCATCCTAAAGGGATATTACCATCCGTTCGAAAGAGTTATTGACTTCACTATAGATGTACTACCAGGGTCTACATCCATATGAGTTGAAAAATAATTAAAGGGACAATTAGAAAAAGGATTAGTGAGGCTTGTTGTTTTCCTGGGAGTGCTCTCATTACTTACACTCTGGTGATTATTGAATAAGTTTACCTTAAAGATAAAATATTTGCTTCTTCATAGATGGTCAATTGCAACAAGAAACCATATTATCTGAGGTTGACATTTAGTTAGAATGACAATGATTTACAATTGAGAATGTAGACATATCAAAGACATGCAAGAATCCCTAGTGATGCTTTTTGACCTCTCAAATGTGTTAGCTACATTAAGTCGATGAGTCGGGTATTTTGATGTTGACTAGGAAAGCATGTAATGCTTTATGTTATTGTTATCTCAGATACCTGGTATTATCTCAAATTATTATTACAATTATTCGACAATATTGATGGCATTAAACTCATTTAAGATCTTGCATGTATGATTAGGTTTGGACTTTAGAACATGAGCTACTTAGGTTATCAATGATACATGATTGTGTTAACTAAATCTAATTATTTTGGTTGGTTAACATATTAATGTTGGTCATGATCCTTGTTTAGTTATAAATAAAACAAACTAAAGATATATGGCGACATTTATTATGGTTATTGGTAGTAGCCACTATAATTTCTACGGCCATACCTTAACTTTGATTAGATCTGTCTTTCCATGCATACTATAATGACAATAATATCGCATTCGATGAGTGACGACTCACAAATTGACCCTTACATATTCCTTTCAATCTCTAACTGGGTTAATTACTCTTGTCTCTTAGGTGAAGATATATTATTCAGGATTTGTTTGTCTTGCAATTAAGATTATGAAGGATGTAATTGTCCAATTGTCGGAGATGTCGTAGATATAAGGGAATGGCTCTAAAGTAAGATAACAAGAAAGATGGTCCCATAAAATGTAAAGAGCAAACAAAGGTACATAAGATTGAGATATGAGTCAAATATCATGAGTTTTTTTTAAAGTCTCTTGACTAGTAAATTTCGGAACAAAATTCTTTTTAAGTGGGATAGATTATAATGACCCATATTCTACTATTAGAAAAAAGGATAAATGAGAGATAATTGATCAATTATTTCTTGAATTAAAATAATTAATTGATTTATAAATAAAAGAGGGAGAGTGGTGGTTATAGAGGGCTATTGCAACCATCTTAACCATGCAAGTGGGATCTATTTTTGGAATGAGATATTTCTCTCCTTCCTTAAGATAGAGAGAGAAATAGGTAGAGGGAGAGACGAGAGAAGGGAGTGAAAGAGAGTGAACGAGTGAAGTAGAGAGAGAGAGAGATCCATCGAGCAACATCGTTGAATCCGGCAAGGGGAACCCTCCTGTCGACGTCAAAGTTTTGATCTGGCAAATCGATGGAGCGTTGACGTGGTATTCGACGATTCAGATAGATGAAATCGTGGTGTCTTCATGGGCAGACTTTTCACGTCATTAAGCTATGTGCCGAACCCATAGGCTCTATGCGATATCATTTTACGATGAAGATTATGGTTTAGATATGACTGCATGGATTATTGATGGGAATTTATATCAAGTTAACTTATCGATTAGATACAGAAGCAAGCAAATAAATAAAATAATATTGTATATTCTTCTTCAAGAACTAAGAAATTGTATGTGTTATTTCTTTGTTCGTATCGACTCCTTTTTCCACTGGAATACCATATGTGTTACTTTTCAAACCGTATCTATTGTTACATCAATCCATCGACAATGAATAATCCGTGATCACTTGATTTTATTTTTCGGCTCAAATAATGGTGAATCAGTGCACGTTGATAATTATACATATATATTGAATTGATTTTTTTATTCTAAATCACCCCACCATTATTGGATACAAAAATCCCTGGTCTATTTTATTCTCCCTTTGATTATTATTGTTGTTATTGTCCACGCATATCTTCCCTTGTGATCAACGGCCTTGGAGGGTATCTTGTATCTTTATAGGCATAATAATGTCATGTTCTTGCCAAGAAAAAGGAACTGACAGTGGTTTACATATATGTTAAAGTAGATACGGAAGTTATACACATGATAATTTCTATACATTCACATAATCAGGAAGGGGCTAACGTTGTATTTACCATAGCCATTACATGATGTGAGTCATAGAAATCTGATTTTATAATAGGCGAGATGTAAAGATAGAAATGGATTTATAAACATCTGTTTACATAGCACTTATGGTCATTGTTGTTGTTGTTGTGTGTGTGTATCGGATGGTATTTTCTGATAATTGGGAAATAATTGTAGTAAGAGAACAGTTATTGATGCCTATAAATGTAGTCCTTCGTAACGTCAACTCAATTATAACTTCTCTCCTGGTTGACATAATCCGACACTCATTATGTTAAATAGCTATTTTAGGTTCTATGATTGAGGAAATGTAAGGGTTTGATCCCACGGATTTGGTCCATTGGAAGGCACCAACGTGCTGGTGTACAGGACAAATATATACATATACATATACACACATACATACATACATACATATATATATATATGTATGTATATGTATATATGTGTATATATAATTAAAGAGTTGAGGGTTACATTGGGTGAGGAAATTGATCATCGTTAATAAAGAAAACTCATTATTGTATTAATAGCAATGACATAATAACGGTAATCGGAGCTAAGTGATATATCTATGGTGGGAACCACCTTTAGAGTTTGTTTATCGAGAGCCTAAAGGACAACATTTTCTGGAGATGTCAGGTTCAGTTAACCTAGTGAAAAGTCCACAATTGACTCAGGGCTGATGTCATCATGTTGTATGTAATGATTGAGTGACCGCTTGTGCCGGTGGTAAAAGCCACCAAAGCCTCCTTACAAATTAGGAGATAAGCTGAATTCGTAATGAATAAGCTAAGTGCTTATGATGAAACTGAGTGCTTATTTGAAAATTAAGTGTATATGTGCATTATGTGAAATGCCAAGTGTATTTATGCAATTATGTGAACTGCTAAGTGTATATACGCAATTATGTGAATTGCCAAGAGTATATGTGCAATTATGTGAAAGGCTAAGTGTGTATACGCAATTACATTATCGTTATGGGAATATGTGTAATTATGTTGTTGTTACGAGCATATGTGCAAATATGGTTAACTTTAAGGGCATATACGGAAAGTATGGTATGCATTGCATGAATACAAATGAATACTCTTTTGTATACATAAGTAAGTTCAATAAGGATCTATAGGATGATATTGCATGTAATAAATCAAATCTTTTATGTAACATAGTAAGGGTGAAGACTATAAATTGATTATGTGGTATATGTGTAAATAAAGTGAAACTATGAGTGTATACGTGAAATATGGCTTGTTGTACAATATGAATACCCTTATGTATGATAATAAGTATGAGTAAGTTATATTGCGATTGTGAGTTACTTTTCCATATATTGATTTAAGGATATTGTAAATATTACTCATGATAGGTATATGGATGTGACACCGTTACGCATACGAGATTTGATATTTTTAGGTAACTTACATGATACATTTACATGAGAATGATTAGAGAAAATCACGAACTTATTCTTTATAATCTATTGAAAATGTTGATAATTATACTCATGGACAATGTAGGTGAATATTATTCATATCTAGAAAGGAAGATAATTGGTATGTTCTCATATTGAGATTATTATATTAAGAATGAAGTGTTTAAAGTAGAGCAGTGAAGACTTGATTTCTACGCTAGTTGGTTTGACCTTATCTTGACACATACTTAGCATTAAGCTAATACCATATATTCTTGTATTTTTATTGAAGGTTAATGTGAGGACAAATTTAGTGGCAGGTCGAGACTTGTTTTGAGGTCTGAAAGAAGGATATCGTTGTGTCCATTGGAACAAAGGATCTTGATTTTGTATTAGAGATGTGTTTTTTATGGATAAATGAAGTTTAAGATGGTTCCTTCTGTCTTTTGTGATGTCATTGATGTTCGGAAGTAACACTCGGATCCGACGTGACATTTGATATGTTTTCGTTGGTCACTGAGGATCAGGGTCGTTACATTTCATATCAGAGAAAATAAAAGAGAAGAAGTCCTCTTATGGTTATCCACACTACTCTCCCTCTCCATCCCTTTGGGTCGACCATGTCACCTTCTCTTCCCCATCGGATTGCTTGATTTCGTGAAGAGGGTTGTCTTCTTCGGTGCTTCAGTTTCAAGAAGAAGAAAATGGATTTTGTGAGACAAAATCCAAAATGTTGGTCTTCTCTAAATATCATCTTGGACATAGACATCAAGAGGAGAGATCCATTTCTCAAGTTTGTGGGACATCATGGGTCATCTCAGTGCATGTAGATGTTTCTCCATTGGATTAGACTCAATCCAAGAGGTTTCCTACTTTGCAGCCTTAGTATTGTATTCACGCTTCATGGGTATTTTCCCTTATATCTTGTGGATGGTAAAACGCTTCGGAATATGTTTCCAACACCACGTTTTTTTCCTTTAAATCTTTTGTTATATGTTATCTATGTGACTCACATGATGACTATATTTATTCAGATTGGATCCAGATTAATTTTTCGCTTCCATCATGTGTGAGGTTAATGACCTCCATTCAAACTGATGGGCAAAAGCATCATGTGCGAGGCTTATCTCCGAAGATGTTCCCTCAGATCTCTTACTGCTTGTTTTGGTATCTCTGACAACGAGAATGGTCACGAGATTGTGTGTACAGAGATAATCTCGAGCTTCTTTATGCGATGATACCTTCATATCATTGTTGTGTTTTTCAGTTAAGGTGGTGGTTCTTCAACGAGAGGAGGGAGTGTAGTTAGGTTTTGAGAAAGAAGTTTCGGTCATCTTATATTTACAGGGAATGGTTATTTTTGGATTCGGTTCACATCTTAATTGAGCCTCGATGCATTTACGCTAAACTGCTCGTATCTTGAGGTAAGAAAGCTGGGATTTGATGTTCTTGGAATCATTGGAAAGATATCGAGAAGCTCTACAAAATGAATTTGTCATTTATTCCATTGAAGACTAAAACCCTTCATACTTCAAAGTGAAAATTACAAAGCATTATATTATATCATTTGTAAGCTATCCACTACACATAATGTAAGTTAATCTTTAGAGTACATATTCACTTTATATCCATATTCTTATTTTAAAAATATGATAACATGATTTTCATATCTACTAATATTTATATTCATACTTAAAGTGGATAAGGATGTACATATCTGCATAACAATTTTTATCCTTAGTTGGGATGTTATAACAATGAATGAAATATTTTCACTCAAATATTGTAAAATTTGAAGACGATGTTTGTTTGGTAGGAATGAAATTACAATGGAAACTAATTACGTCAAGAATGGAACTATAAAAGGATTGGAAATGAACAAGCAATTTCCATTACATTGTTTGGCTCACATCGGGACTAGAATATTTAATAAGAGATACATTCTTCTCTTATGCTTCATTGGAGGAAAGCAGAGAAAGGAGTTCGACTTTTCTTTTAGTCTAGAAAGCTCTTATGCAGACAAATGTTGGAACACACACATATTATATCTATTTTAAAATAACTACACATATTAATATCACTTTGATATTCGTAATATTCAATTTGATACATAAATACCATAATGGACATGTATACGTATAGGCATCCATATTTCCATTGTAATATGAAAATATAGTTATGGATTAATCATATTTGATATTACTTTTTTCATGAAACAAATATATTTAGTATATGTACTCATTTGAGATAATGATTTTAATCTATAAATGAATATAGTTACATATATATCCGATCCACTGTCATATCGTTCATATCCATATAATATCCATTTTAAATGAATATGAATACATATAATACATTGACATCCACATATATATGTTGTCATATTTATGTGCTCGTTTTAACATAAATTTATAGATTTATTTTGACTATATTTTATATAGTCATTATGAGAGGAATATATTTTGTATATTGTTTCATATAAATATTCTTTACGTCAACTTTAATCTACAAATATGTATAGTTATATTTATGTCGATCCGGTACCATTTTCTATTGTATATATCCATGTTCGTTTAAAAGAGAGATATTACTTTGATTATCCACTAATATTTAAATTGATTTCCATATATCCACGTAAAAACAATTACAAATATTTTGGAACTGTATATCAGTAATAATCATTAAAAATATTAAGTATACTTGTAACATTCATTTATCTCTTGTACCAACTTGAACTTCAAAACATGCTTGGATACATCTGTGATCTAATTAATTATTAGAAGATCTAGGATATCCCATCCATCGTTGTCCTTGGGTCGCAGAACTTTTGTCCACTCCATTTTAGCCTTTGTGGAATTATTTGTGTTCCCATTCCAGAGAAATTTATGATATATTTTATCAACTTTGTTAATAATTTGGCATTGCAATTTTAGATTGGAGAGTGTATGCGTAGCTAGTGGAGTAAACGAGTTAAGAATGCAAACTCGAGCCGGTAACAGAAGGATTTTAGCCTTCTAACTTGAATTTTAAAGGATTATTTTTCTAATAATGGACTCCAATCCTTAATAGAGGACCTTTTGTTAGATAAAGAAAAAACTACATAGGTTAACGAGAAGGATCCATGTTTTCATTTAGGATCGCTACTGCCTTAGTAGTTTCATGGTTGGAGAGATTTACTCCAAAAATATTATGACTTGTAATCTCAAGAGAGGAATGTTCCAAGAAGATGTTCAATGTGGTGTGAACGATTTTTAGATCCTATTTATTGAATTCCAAGCAAAACCAAAATGTCATATGCAAATTGAATGTTCAATCACCAAGATGATTCCTTATTTAATAAAGCCTATGCATTTTTCAGCCTCTACTAATTTTGCCAACATAGCGTCAAGAATCGAAAGTGAATGAATGCATAGTGGTGGAGAGATTAGGTCACCTTGGCAGACTTCCTATTCATTGCGAATGAATCCCACGAAAACCCGTTAATCTTAAAGGACAGTCGAATAATTTTCAAGAAAGGTGTGAACCCACTCAGTGAATGCTTCTAGCACCCCAAAAGCAGACATAACTCCTAAAATGAAAGGTCACCTTAATGTATCAAAAGCCTTTCTAAAATCAATCTTTAAGACGATCGCTTTAGTTCCTTATCTAGTCCAATTCTCCAAAATAGTCTAGGCAACAATGAAAGCAACAATTGCATACCTCCTTTAATGGAAATCACATTTGGAATGAGCCATATGTTCTTTGAAAATGGGAGCCCGACGATTTGCCAGAACTTTAGATATGATTCTGATGAGTAAACTTATCAAACTAATTGGTTTGAAAATTTTGATTTCATTTTGGTTATGCTTCTTAAAAATCAAAGCAATAAGACTTTTGGATGTCGAAGATCCTTAATATCGAAATTTTTTTCCTCCATTATTCCTCTCCCTCCATAAACGGTAAAGTTTTGGCCCCGGGGTTAAAATGAGGAATAAGATTTCTCCCAATATTCACCCATCACAGGCTTCTCCATAAAAAAACAACTATCACTTATCTAATATAAACCTTCATCTCTCCTTATGTGACACCCGTCCCACAGGAGGAGCATCAGACCTAACTCCATAGGATCCAGATACTCAGCAATAATCGCATTCATACATCATATTTAACATTCGGAACGTAAAGTAGGAAAAGTAAATATAAAATGCTCAAATGACATTTATATATTCATGGTTCCAAATTTTTTTTACAAATTTACAATAGAGTCCACAATATGTTGATACATGACTAACAAATGTAAAATGCACGAACTACAAAAGCATAATAATAACTAGTACAATACTATAAGTGACATTCTACCCTGAAACTGGTACAAACTGCAGTTGATCAAGTCACTACTGCTGCTCAACAACCTGTAAACATGGATTGGTTTCCAAAGACGTACGTATGAGCAAAAAGCTCAGTATATCTAAAACGGACTAAGACTACAACAAGCAAAAAGTGTAAAAGATTAAAGAGAGTAATACCTATGTTCCATTATTATTCTTGTCGTTACTGTTTGCTATCCTAACCACATGTAAACGGTTATTCTAAGTTGCATACAATCTACTACTTGTACTCTACAAGTGACAGTATTAGTATGTATAAATGAGCTCTTCAATTTTGCATTTACTTACATGTCATTGGGGTATAATCATATAGGTATATGTACATGTGTAAACTATTCAAGATATACTTCCATCGTTTAGTTATCGAGTTCAAACTATAATAACATCAACTCCACCGTCACATCAGGTGTACTGGAGAAATTGACTCAAGCAAATAACCCCAACTCCAACTTCAACCCATTCACCTACCTTACCAGCTACAATGGGAAAACCCATGAACGAGTACGTCGCGATCGGGACCACACTAAATTCACCCTTGTGACAAAGTACGAGTCCTCGACGAATGACGTTCTAGAGACACGGACACACTGACTGTACCCATATGACTACGCTCAATCGATGAGTCACGGAACACACCGACAAACCTGCGGAACTAGAACTAACATTCCATCTAGGACTTGCCAAGACCACGACAGTTACGCCCCATTCTTGGGTATACTAACTTCAGTAACCATGACAGATACATCCAACATCGATAAAGTTATAATTCAATCTTACTTTTATTTATTAATTTAATATTTACTTAATACAATTTCTATTGTTGATTAGTGTTAACAACGATGTAAAAAGTGATTACGGACATCTGATCATGCATTATTTCTCACAAGAGAGAAAAGCATATGTCAATCATGCCACATGCATACTCCTTCGAAGGATTGAATGCTAACAGGCTACTAGTTGCAACACGTCATGCAACTTGTCCTTGGGGTTGCGGCCTTTAGGATATCTACTCAAGGACTGAGGGTGCATATGCAATCCCTTGAGACACCTAATTCCATCTACCAAAACACAACGGAAACTTTCTCATGAGATGAAAAATACTATGAGCAAAGATTCATGCTAACAACCTGTCATGAATTTGAATTGCTTGAGTTAACGATCTTCGTATATTGAACCGAAATGTGGCTTTACTTCGATAACATGCATTCACTTTATATGGCAGGTCTATTCTTACTAAATTCTAAGTATAATTGAATTATAAGATGAAAACAAAAAGGAGCATTGATTTTTTTGTTATAGGGATTGTACGTAAACTGAATAGTTATTTATTGATTGTGGTTTGAACTTTTACAAAGGTAAATCCACATTGATAAATAAATATTCCCTCATTGAAATTTCATGCATTATATAATCTATTTTCTTGGACCAAAATGACGGGTGTTACATTAAAGAATCAAATTCCAATAGCATTAAGATATGTGATAAATCTATTTCCGTTAACTATATTGTCAATTGAAAGTCAATACATGATATAAATATAATAACGGCACTGCATTTTTATCAGGAATTTACACCATCAAAATTTACGACTGACTAAATTTACGACTGACTGATATACATGGAAATGTCTTTCGGTTTCCAAGAGAGAACATTTTGATTTGAACGGGCATGCACTAATTATTATCACATCTGCCCCTCCTCTCTCTCTCTCTCTCTCTCTCTCTCTCTTTCTTCACGCATTTTATATGTTGCATCAAAAGATATTGGATCCACGTTATGAAATCTCTCCTAACATGGTTGAGGTATATAAAATAAAGAAGTTCATATAAGTATGTACTAATCATATCATCTATGTACCTAATTGTAATCAATCATTTAATTATGACTTTAGCTACCACATATCTCAACAGACGTCATATTAATGAGTACGTCATGGAGGTTGTAGTAATTCATCACCCATAACCGCATAGATAACATTTAGTTGTAGTAATTATTGATCAATGGAGGTTGTCAACTTGACAAAATACAGATCCGTGTACAAGTTGGAGTAACCTCGAGGATAACTCGGATTCTAATATAAAACTAACGAATAAATAGGAAAATGGAGTGTCGGGCGAAGCATAGAGGGGAACGTTGGGGGTCACTGATGGTGGTGCACCGTGGATCCTTGCCCGCTCGAAACGGGAGGCAAGGAGTCACACCAGCATCAGTATGAAGGTGGCGAGTTCAATGCAAGGGGAGCGAGAACAAAGCAGTGGCATGCAGGCAGTGCAACACAAGGGGCGTGAAGATGGACTTTTCGGAAGAGGGTGCTTTCGTTGGGGCTCCGTCTGTCACTGGATGGCCTCCTGCTGGGAGCCCATGAGGTGTTTTCACTACCTCAGGTTCTCTCACCACGCCAAGGTCTGCCGTCGCAAAGGAAGCTGCGAAGTTGCATGGGAAAGAGTTATTCTTATCGGTGAAGGTGGTGGGTCTCGACCTCTCTCTTCGAGGACGACGGACGTGGGAATGGCATGGAAAGGGAGGTTCGGTGGAGATATTGCACTGTTGAGTACTTGGCGTGTGATGGCGCAAGGCCTCACGGAGCAGGAGTCGAAATCGTTATTGTGGTTGAGTTCCAACAGCAGGACTCTCCTACAATAGCATAGACCAGGGTTGTTCGATGGGTGTTTGGCGGTTCGAGCGATGGATGTGGTGCGGATACGAGGTATCCCTCTCGTACGGAGAGGGGTAGTTGAAGCACATGAGATCCTCGAGTCGATGATGCCGGTGACTGAAATCATATCAAGCGGCTGTGAACCAGGCGGGATCTGCTCGTCTACACTCGGAACGTCATCCCATCGGGGTTGGGCTGGAGGAAGGTGTGTCACCTTGGAGTGGAGATGGACATTGAGGTAGCGACGGTTGGTTTTAGCGACCCAGGGAAGCAGGCCTCCATGCGCGCAAGATGAAACGACCATCGCCAGAGGTACCGCGACCTTGGATGGCAGTGCACCTGACTGTTTATCGGGGAGAAGGGAGCGTCGGTTGGGGAACCGATCATCTGCTGTAGGAAGGATTGCAGCAGAGGTGCTGTAATCCTCGTTACGTTATTTTTATGATTTCGATTTCAAAAGCTAACCTTATAGACTGAATTTTAATTTAATTCTCTACCTATCCTCCAAATTTCATGCAAATCCGAGCTAATTTGCTATTTTATCTTCATGCCCAAACATTCGGTCATAATATAAGCAACTTAAATTCGATTTAAAAAAGAGCAGAATGTTTGGGCATTAAGATAAAATAGCAAATTACCTCGGATTTGCACGAAATTTGAAGGATATGTAGAGAATTAAACTAAAATTCAATCTATAAGGTTAGATTTTAAAATCAAAATCATAAAATAGCACAATAAGGATTACAGCACCTCTGCTGCAATCCTCCCTACAGCAGAGGATCTGTTTCCCGTCGGGAGTCCATGTCGGTTCGCGCCATCACTGCCTCGTATACCGCACACAATCCCTGACGTTATACATGCAAACTTTGGGACGCAAAAGGCAAGGACGTTCCCGATTCCCTCGGGCGCATGGAAGGGAAAAAATCGATGGGGCGTGACTTGCGGAAGTTGAGGAATGATCCTTTAAAGGGGTCTTTCAAACAACAATGCCTGTGATGGATACGAATCCGATTGACGAATTGATAGCAGACTCGTGATGGATACGAATCCGGTTGACGAATTGATAGCAGACTCGGACTCAGATCTCGGCCCAACAAGAGAAGGTGGGGCTGATTACTTCATCCTTTTGGACCCGGTGGAGCACACCCGAGTCGAAGAGCTAGAGGCAGTCTAACTAGAGAATGACTCATCTCCAGGTCGGGGTAGGTTCTTTCTCTGTGCCAAGAGAGAAAGAGGGTTCCCTTCCTATGAGGGTGTCTGATGCAAGTAGGGAGAAGGGGTTTAGTGCCTCCACAGAAGCGGAGAGAAGGACTATTGAGGAGGAGAGGGCCTTCTCCGGTGGTGTGGGTGCGGACTCTGCGGAGGCGATCCCTCAAGTTGGCACGGGGAGGAAAGAAGGCCACAACTTGGAGGTGAAGGAACCAGAAGCAGAGCAGCATTGGGTGGGGTAGTTTAAGCTCAACCTGGAGGCTTGGGCATAGAGACACAAGAGGGAGGAGGCTTGGATGGAGTGCAGGGAGAACAGTTCGAAGGAAGAGGGGGGTATTGCTCGAAGGGAAGGGGCATACCGAGCATGAAATCGAAGGCTTGAGGTACATGGAGGTTCGGAGGACCGGAGGTTTGGACATCTAGGAGTAAGAGGGTGGCAAAGCATGGCTAGAAGGATGTGGGAGGTTCAGGGGGTTTATTAGGCAGTTCGGAGAATGCTAAGATGAGGCTCGATCCAGAGAGATGTGTTGCGGCTGACCAGAAGGAGATGGAGGCTGAAGATGGTCGAAATGGAGGCTGAAGATGGTCGAAATGGAGGCTGGTGTGCTAGAAAATGAGGAACTTGAATATAGAGGAGAGATTTCTGTGGGGTGGCAGTCTGAAGGGGAGGACGAAGCTATACTGGGCAGGGGTGCTAAAAGGTTTATTTACCCCGCTGAGAGAAGGGATGTGCCGAAATCACCCAGAAGAAGGAGAAGGGTGGAGGTGTTGCTGGAGGTAGAGAGGTTATCCATTACATCACAGACTTAGACAAAAGGAGCTTCACCTTGGGGGAAAGCTCAATCGTCTTAGCTTGTTAGATTACAATTTGGCAGAATGCATGTGGGTGGTGCAACCATTTCCATCTAGGAAGGTTTATGCGGTGGTTGCTAAATGAAGATACTTTCTTGGAATGTGAGGGGCATGGGTAGGCCTGAAAAATGCATGGGGGTCAAGAATTTGATCAGAGATGCAAAAGCGGACATCTTCATTCTTCAGGAAACAAAGATATCTCGCAGAATGGTGAGGATGGACCTGTTTGGGGCTTTAGTCGCAGTTTTGAGATGGCAAAGACAGAGGCTCAAGGAGCGACGGGATGCTTGATCATCTGATGGAGGAAATATAATTTTGAGGCGGTTGCCATATTGAGGAAATCCTTCTCACTCACGGTGTGCCTCATGCGTAGGGTAGATGACCTCTCTTTGGTGGTGACGAATGTGCTTGGTCCTTGTGGTAATGAGGGGGCTTGTTAGTGTCATACTTGGCACAGGTGTACCCTACACAGTTTGATGGGGTGTGGATCTTGGGGGGAGATCTCAACATTACGCTTATGCAAGGAGATCACCCTTGGGGGGGGGACATCAATTCATCGTAGTTTCTGGAGCTGGTGCACAACTTGGGTTTAACAAACTTGGATGCTACGGGTTGTGCTTACACATGGCACAATGCGAGGTCGAGGTCGAGATTAGACATGTTCTTACTTTCATTTGAGGGGTGGAAAGATTCCCACTCTCATGAGTTTGGACCCTTCCACGCGTTCATTCAGATCACATGCCCATAGTCTGGTCATCAAGAGAGGACATTAGAAGCAAGTATTTCTTTCGTTTTTAACAATCCTGGATGTTGGAAGAAGGCTTCAAAGAAACAATGGCTGATTTATGGAGGGGTGGAATTCGATAGGCTCGATGGTTTGTCGATTTGCACCGAAGCTGGAGCTACTAAAATCTTTTCTGGAGGGTCTGAGAGAAATGTGAGAATTAAAATAAGGGAGAAGAGAGGAGAGGCATATAAGGAAGTAATGCAACTGGATGGGATGGATGACCAGAGAGGGATGGACCAAGAGGAGCTGGTGGAGAGGTCCAGACTTTTGGAGGTGGTTTTACAGGAAGATCAAAGAGAAGATGTGGAATGGAAACATAAGTCCAGACAGAGGTGGTTGAAGGAAAGGGATGCCAACACCCGATTCTTTCACTCCATGGCTTATGGTAGAAAGAGAAGGAATCACATTAGGGAACTAGAGGTGGGGGGAGGGAGGAGAGTATCTGGGGAAACATAGATTGGGTGCGTTGAGAGGGCATTTCGTAGAGGCTACACAAAGAAGCGGGGATGGTTGGGGGTGGCATGGGAGGGGGTGAAAACTATCGCCGGCAGGCTGACGAGCTGGTAACACCATTCTTGGAAAAAGAAATTAAGGTTGCAGTATGGGATCTGAATGCGGACAGAGCACCGGGTACGGATGGATTTTCGATCTTCTTTTTATAGAGGTTTTTGGGTCCAAGTGAAGACTCAGATCGAGGAGGTGCCAGAGGAATTTAGAGATGGGAGCATGGGATTTGAGAAGGTTAAGAAGGATTTGTTGTTCTTGCTTCTGAAGAAAGACCACCCGGCCAGGGTCAATGACTTCAGACCAATTGCCTATTAAATGGGATCTACCTTATTGTAGCAAGGATTTTGGCTAACATGCTCAAGGTTGCCATGGTTCTATTGCGACAGAAGGGTAATAGGCATTCATTCATGGAAAACAAATGGCCGACGGGTTAGTGTTGTCATCGGAGATTTGTCTACAGTGGAGAAGAAAGGGAGCGAAGGGCATGTTATGGAAGATTGATTTTGCTAATGCATTTGATTGCGTGGACTAGAGGTTCCTGTGGCACTCACTAAGGAGAAGATGTTTCCCAGAAAAGTGGATCGCATGGATGAAGCGGTGTATCACTACTTCATCCCTCTCGGTGTTAGTGAATGGGAGACCGGAGGATGGTTTTTTCCAGCTGCAGAGAGGTGTGAGGTAGGGGTGTCCTCTGGCACTCATGCTTTTTGTGCTGGTAGCAGATGCATTGGTGGTACTGTTCAGGAAAGCAGTTGATATTGGGGGTGCAAAGGATTTTGGATTGATGATAGATCTGTTCTACTATTGTTATATGCTAATGATATAATGCGCTTTTTGTATGGACGGAGGAGATGATGGGTAGATCAACTCAGTTACTACTTATTTTTAGCAACCTATCAGGGCTGGAGATAAAGTTGCAAAAGTTCGTGGTCATCACATTTGATTTACAAAATGAGGAAAGGATCAGGATAGAAGAGTTGCTTGGCTATCCTTTAGGGGAACTACCGATTAAGTACTTAGGGCTTCCGTTAAAAGTAGGTAAATTGAAGGTTATAGATTGGGATGCAGTAATACAGAAGATAGAAGTAAACTGGCAGGGTGGAAGGAGATAACCTTATCTAGGGGTGGGAAGCTGGTTTTGTTAAAGATGTCTTGTCCGCCATCCTAATTTTCTTTCTTTTTTTGACCAAGTTGATGTCGGTGGGGGTAAGAAAGAAGATAGAAAAGTGATGAGAAAATTCTTCTGATCAGAAGGGAAACAACAGAGATTAGGCATGCACCTCGTGGCTTGAGATGAGGTCACACAACCTAAGGAGCAGGGGGACTGGGTTTGCGAGATTTGGAGAATATGAACAAAGTTTTGGTGGCTAAATGGGTACTACGTGTTTAGGGTCCAAATGCAGATTTGGCCACGAGAGATTGGTAAGGAAGATATACGGGGTGAATGGTGCCCTAGCAGCAGGTGTGATCATTTTGAGTCACCACTCTGACAGGGAATATGGGAAGTTCTGAAGCTGATTTCCCATAGACTAATGCCTCAGGTAGGAGACGGGAGGGATTTTCAATTTTGGAGGGAGGATTGGACGGAAGAAGGGGCCCTTGAGAGGCAGTTCCCTAGGCTCTTTGCGTTGGCAGCATCGAATGAAGCAACTTTAAGAGAGTTAGCACATAGTGGGGAGTAGATGATATTTTTTGCAACGGTCCTTTCTGACAAAAGAAGGGAGAAGTTGGTTAGACTCTTGGATGTGACTCACTTGTCAAGTGAAATCTCTACGAAGAGAGATCATTATGCTTGGACAGATGCTAGAGACTCTGTCGAACAACTATATGGTGAGTTGAGAAGTGGAGGAGTAGGAACAACTGATATCGACCTCAGCATGGATATGAAGATCATTTAGGCATGCTGGATACCAAACAGGATCAAAGTTTTCTTATGGCGCCTGAGGAAAAATAAGCTGTGTGACAAGGTGAGGAGGGCAAAAAATCTTGGGGACTCATGAAGATGAGTTGTGATAGATGCGAGGAACATATGGAGAATGCAGAACATCTCTTTTTCAAGTGCGAGACTTTAACGAAGGTCTGAAGGAAGATGGCTATTCCCTTGGTTAGACACGAACGGATCGATGAACTTATGGGAGGCAATAAGGAAGGTGGAAGGAAGCTCCATGGACGATGTTTCTAAAACTTTTCTTTGGGCAATCTGGTTAGCAAGAAACGAGCTCATTTTCAAGAATCGTAATTTTTTATACATAAAATATTGTATCACATTGTAGGGTTCTATTGTGTTTCTGGGAGTCTCGATAACTTATGATGTAATCTCGATCCTTAAGGACATAATATAATATATTTTTAAGCGGTGACTCCTACATTGGGAGATCACCCTCTTTGTCACAAAAAAAACCAACGAATAAATAAAAAATTTGGCTTATGTATACAACTTTTTCGGGAACACAAAAGACTCGTAATCATGGAATCAATCAATGCCAAAGAATGACAACGTTATATTTATCAAATCTGCTAACATAACGTAAGGGAGTTACGTGCGTAATGACATTAATATATTCTGTCAATAGCTACCACAACGCAATAATCTCAACAACACTTATTATTCATATATATATCTGTGTGTCAGTGTGTGCACTTATAATCAAATATTTACTTCGCTTTTATATTAGATCCAATGTATCTTAGCAGGTCTTTGCACGGAATTTTTTTAAAAAATAGAAACATGTTGTGGCACATTTTATACGTGTGGAAATGGGAGCATAATTACAACCGATATTCTCGATTTTATAACAAATGTAATTGTTTACATGTGATCCAAACAACCAAAGGCATCAACAGATATATATATAAGAATCGTGACACGCTAGTATCTAAGGTTTCAAAAACATTCAAGTATATGGGTTAAACAAAGTTCATGTGAAGCCATCAACAAGGAAGAGGACATCGTTATGAATTTACGTTCTCTCGCAAGTATCCTTAAGTTTTGTTTAGGTTATAATATGAAAAAATAATCCGTACATTTAATCATGATGTATCCATTCTATCTTTCATTTAGCTATTTTTGCTTAATAAGCAAATCTACTTATCAAACTTTTTTAGATTTCTTTTATATCCTTAGGAACATGAACAACTGACAATCATCATGATAAAGGTGCAAACTCATCCAGCAAGAGGGACACGAAGATTCATGAGATATAGGAAAGGTGGGAAATCACAAGTAAAAGGGGAGGGGACCGTATCTATATGGGTGTTCTCAATTGCAATACAATATTTTCGTTCTAAGTCGTTTCCTATGCATCATCACGACCACTATAACCTCTAAATCATAAAAACCTTTTCTTAAATAAAATCCACAAATTTATCACCAAAAAGATAGAAATTGAGAAAAGATTTTACAATTCTAAAGTGAGATTTGCGTAGAGGATGTTGATGGGAAACGTCTATGCGAAAATGGTGGAGAATTGCTAACTCCAACAACGTTTTAGCGGAGCTCCAACGAGGTGGAAGTTGAGAAGTGGGCTGCTAGGGTTGCAAATTGGAAGAGATTATCTAAAACAAGATTTTATAAAGCCTCTTAAACGGACTTGGACGAGTCCTTAAATGGATCCCGCTCAAATCTCGTATGACAATTTCAAACTTGACCCATCTTCACTAAAATGATAATATCTCATTCATCCGATGTCCGATTTGTAAAATTTCAGATGCATTAGAATCCTGACGATGAAACACATCCAATAAGCTATTTTATTTTACAATCAGATCAAAATTGAATTTTTCATAAATTTTTAAATGGACCGCATCTACTTGATCATCATCAACTTGACCAAGTTGCAGTGTTAAAACCTGATGTTTCTCACCTTATACTCTCAATCCTACCGAACAAATAATAGCAAATAATTATCATTTATCCATTCTTATTCTTTTTTATCATCTTCCTCCTCCAATCCAACAAAAATAATATCTTATCACTCTATATCGCTTTCTCTTATTCCTCTCCGGAACGACCTCCAAGGACCAATTTTTTTGGATGGAATTTTCTTCCTCCATTCGAATTTCACCATCGAAGAAGAAAATCGACGACCCAAATTCAGGGCGGCCGAGGAAGGAAACAATTTGGCGCATCGTATCTTCTTGGATGGAATCAAAACCGTTCGTTTATCTCGTAGACTAAAAAGAGAGGAAAAGGACACCAAGGCAATGACGAGGGAGAGAGGAAGTAACCCATAGGCCATAGCCCTTGGACCAGTCTTGGTCTCTCACCACCTGCGCGTTGCCTTCTCCTCTCTCTCTCTCTCTCTCTCTATCTCTCCGTCCGTGTCGCCACGCCATTCACGTATACACAAATAAAACCCGCACTCCCATTCCATTATCTATTCCACAGGAGATTGCAAGAGAAAAGGGAGAGAGAGAGAGAGAGAGAGAGAGAGAGAGGGAGAGACGGTGGCCGTTATTTGAGGCACCCTTTCCTTCTTTCCCCCCTCTGTTCTTCTCCAACACTAATCCTGGTGTGATTCTCGCCTCTCCGGATTTCGCTCTCAGGTTCGTTTTTCTCATCTGAAAAAAAATATCCCTCTCTCTTTTCTTTCTTTCTTTCCTTTTTTTTGCCTTTCATAGTCCCCTTCCATCCTCTCGCCTTTTCTTTTCTGGAACAAAGATTTGACTTTGATGCGAGAAGTCGATCCATCTGCATGCTTGAGGAGCATGGTCGTTCTTACTCTCGACCACCTTTCATAGGTTCTGATTTTCTTTCTCGAACGGCTGGCTCATTGGATGGGACATGCATTTTGTTAAAATTTTATTTTGATGACTTTTTCCATGGTTTTGGAGTTTGATCTTCAGAAAGGCGAAGACTTGTTGAGATCTGCGAGACTATATTGTTATTTCTTAGTTTTTTTTCTACAGATCTAAGTTGCAGAAAAGGAAAAGTCGAGGAACATTCTCTATTTTTCAATACTTTCCACTCCATTGCGAGCTCTTGGAGAACCCCAAGAGTTGGATTCTGCACACCAACAAACCTGTGAATGCCCTTTGCTAGGTTGTCGTGCTCCTTGTTCTGACCTGTTCTACAGCTGGATCCACCCACCCTCTTGCCACCAATGGCATCCACGCGTTTTTTTCTTATTCTTTTGTGGGCATATCAGGCCCACATAGGAAAAAGCAGTGATCTTTGTCCGATCTAGGCATCGCAAAGGATTGGAGCCACTTGATAGGTTGAGATTTCGACCCAATTAGGATTAAATGATGGTTTTCTTTCCTTGTAGGTAGTTGTAGAAACCTTATTGCTGAACCCTTTTCATTTATAATATTTATGTCCCAACGAAAGGGAATCCTGGTGACAATGGTAAAGGTGTCCATCATGTGCCAAATTTGGGTCATCTAAGATGACATCTTACTAAAAAATGCAAGTTGTGATGTTGTGGTAGATCTAGTTGGTATTTTGAATCCCATGATTTATGACTTGTATGCTAATTGCTAACAAGTAGCATATCATCCGTCTCCATCCATGGTCATTAAGACTTTTTCAGATTAACAAGTCTAATTATTCAACTTCTTGCATCTTTGAGCCGAGCGTTGATAAGTATTTGAAATGATGTCTCTTCGAATAAATATGTCTCTTATTTTTTCTTGTTTTTAGGTGCACTTTGTTCCATCAATGATCTCATTAGGATTTTGATCTAAGTTAGAGTCTACATTGCAAACGTGTTTTACACATGTCTATGAATGACAATCTATTCCATACAACATGGCATGTCTATAATATTCATCTGCTATGGATATTTTAGCACCAAAAAACCGAACTATAAAAACTTGTTCTTGATTTTTAAGAAAAGATGATTTTTCTCTGAAACATGTGAAGAAAATGTATTGTGGTTGTCATTTGTCATAGTTTTAAAATTAACTGTCTTTCTTTTCCATGCAGAAAACAGCAATGGCAGAACCCAATTCCAATACCCAACTTCTCCAAAGACCATCATCGTCATCGTCACGATTACCGGACTTCAAGCAATCAGTGAAGCTCAAGTATGTCAAGCTCGGCTACCACTACCTCATCACCCACTTCATGTATCTCCTCCTTACGCCTATCTTTGCCATTGTTGTCGCCCACCTCTCCACCTTCTCCATCCAGAACCTCCTTGATCTCTGGGACAGCCTCCGATTCAATCTCATCTCCGTCATCGCTTGCTCTGCTGCACTCGTCTTCCTACTCACCCTATACTTCCTTACTCGCCCACGTCCTGTCTATCTCCTGAACTTTTCTTGCTACAAGCCAGAAGATGCGAGAAAATGCACCAGGCAGATCTTTATGGAGAGATCCACCCTCACGGGGACCTTTCATGAAGAGAACCTTGAATTCCAGCGAAAAATCCTTGAGAGATCCGGGCTTGGGGAGGACACATACCTCCCAGAAGCTGTCCTCCGTGTCCCGCCAAACCCATGCATGGCGGAAGCCCGGAAGGAGGCTGAGGCGGTCATGTTCGGGGCAGTGGATGAGCTGCTTTCGAAGACGGGTGTTAAGCCAAAAGACATCGGGATCTTGATAGTGAACTGCAGCTTATTCAATCCCACCCCATCACTCTCTGCCATGCTTGTGAATCACTACAAGCTCAGAGGGAACATTGTGAGCTACAATCTGGGTGGGATGGGTTGTAGTGCAGGGTTAATCTCGATCGCACTTGCGAAGGATCTGCTTCAAGTGCACCCCAATTCCTATGCTCTGGTTGTGAGCATGGAGAACATAACTCTCAACTGGTACTTTGGGAACAACAGGTCCATGCTTGTGTCCAACTGTTTGTTCCGCATGGGTGGTGCTGCGATCCTCTTGTCGAATAAGCGTTCAGACCGGAGGCGGGCCAAGTATCAGCTGGTCCACACTGTGAGAACCCACAAGGGTGCTGACGACAAGTGTTTCAGCTGCGTGACGCAGGAGGAAGATGAGATTGGCAAGGTTGGAGTGTCCCTCTCGAAGGATCTAATGGGCGTTGCTGGAGATGCGCTGAAGACGAACATAACGACATTGGGACCACTTGTGCTGCCCATGTCTGAGCAGCTCCTCTTCTTTGCGACCCTTGTTGGGAGAAAACTCTTCAAGATGAAGGTGAAAAATCTATCGAATTTTGTTGAATATTGGTATCTCGTGATAGCTTACATGTTGCGAACTGATTTTATTATTATTCTGAACAGGTGAAGCCATACATTCCCGACTTCAAGCTCGCCTTCGAGCACTTCTGTATCCACGCGGGTGGGCGTGCAGTGCTGGACGAGCTCGAGAAGAACCTGCAGCTATCAGATTGGCACATGGAACCGTCAAGGATGACGCTGAACCGCTTCGGGAACACATCGAGCAGCTCGCTGTGGTATGAGCTGGCCTACACGGAGGGGAAAGGGAGGGTGAAGAAGGGAGACAGGACGTGGCAGATCGCGTTCGGATCGGGATTCAAGTGCAACAGCGCAGTGTGGAAGGCATTGAGGACCATAGATCCGGCAAAGGAGAAGAATCCATGGATGGACGAGATCGATCGGTTTCCTGTCCAGGTTCCGCGGGTTTCTGCGATCCGAACTTCTTAGGGGGCTGAATTTGATTAGAGGGAAGGAGAGGCATTTGTATTGTAGGTTATTGTTGGGGATCATCCCATTGTAGACTTATTGTTGGAGTTGGGATCTACCTTGTTGTTTTAATTTGATGTCTTTGTATTATTGGAATTCCCGCGGATTCGTTTTGGCCTGGTTAGTGCTGTTCTGATGAAGGAAAGACGATTTGCGAAGCGAATGTATGAAGGTAATCCAGCTAAATTGCAAACAACTTCCTTTCTGTTGGAATCATGTGTCCTGATGATCATGTTGACAATAAAAGGCATGTTGAGGGCTTCTTCTTTGCAACATCCTTTGACATTGGAAGTCAGACATTATTTACTACAGAAAGTGTGCTGTCCTGATGGCTCAGTTGAAGTCCTTTGACATTCTCCAAATTATTCAACCAGACAAATTGGATTGCTCACAAGCCCCATTAAAGTGCTCTCTTTCGGACCACAGAACTGCTTCATTGACCTTCGACCTGAAAGGGAGATGGCTTAGAAGTCAACCCAAAGGGTTTGTATGGATGGAAGAGCTCCTCCATTATCATGAGATAAAAAGATTTTATCAGAGGTTAAGTTATCTGAAAAAAGGTAGTCACATCTCGTTAGATATCTCTCTCTCTCTCTCTCTCTCTCTCTCTCTCGGACCAAAGAACTCCTTTGACCTTCGACCTTCGACCTGAAAGGGAGATGCCTTAGAAGTTAACCCGAAGGGCTTGATGGGAGAGCTCCTCCATTGTCATGAGATAAAGAGATTTTATCACAGGATAAGCTATCTCAGAACAAATTTATCACATCATGATTACATCATCTATTATATTTATATCTACAATATACATTCTTTTCTTATTGTTTAAAGTGATTATCTGTTATATTTATATCTACGATATCCATCTTTTTTTATTGTTTAAACCAGTTAAACGGGAATAATGAATGAACCCCATTTATCCTATATCTTATGTTATTCCAAACAATGAATGGAAACAATATTGTTGTCTCATATCAATGCTCTATTTCATCAGAGGGCTAGCACATAGGTGTAACTCATTCATAACCCATAGATACCTTCCATTTGACCCTCCCATAGCCACTACATGCTTAATCAAGATCCTTGTGGATAAATGGACCCATTGCGTTACTACATTATTCTCAAACTATTTCAATCCATATTTATCAAGTAATACAGCCTTTATATTTAACATTATTCTCAAACTATTCCAATCCTCATTTATCAAGTAATTCAACCTTTATATTTTCATTGATAACAATACAATATCATCATTATGCATTTGATAATCCACATATGCATGACAAGATACTTAACGTTACATTAATAAGGGTAACATATCATCACCATTTAGACATTTAGAACAATGGCTAACATGCTCATTTACACTCCACACTATATATGATATATATGACATAATCTTTGTATTTGACTAGCAAACACATCTCAAGAAATGGCAACGTTCATCATGGTATTCAATGTAAAAAGAATGCTTACAATAATGAAAAAATAATACTTGATTATATTGATTATACATGTATGACGCATCTTCAATAGCTCAACATTAGACATTTAAAGAAAGATTTTAAGCACATTAACATGGGCAGAAAATCATCCTACTTAATCTTTAAGGAACCACTTCATGCACCTAAATGATGAGGTATATGTGCTTAACAAGAGGACGAACTTTCATTATTTACATGCTCATTCTAGTAAAAATACATAACAAAATTAGCAAGGTAGCATTTTGCAAGGTGTATGAGAAACATTCATTGATATCCAACATGAACTACTCATCGAGAAAATATACACTCCTAACATACAATTGTATTTGCATGCTCACATGGATGAATCTCAAATTCATCTCCTTTATTCTTTTTATTTTTCTAAATTTTACGCAAAACATATGTAATTAGGAATTAATTTTCATACCTTAAAAAATAATACATTTTTAATACCTAAAATAAAAAGAATAAAATGAGAAAAAGAAAAGAATGTTGTAAATATGTATTAATCATCCCTTTCCTAAAGATTAAGTAAATCTGATTTGGGCAATAAACTAACAAGTAGGGAGATATACACTAAAATAAAGAAAATGATAAAAGTACTGATCATTTCCATAATATCATCATAGAACATATATTTATATAATGTATAAACTTCAACTATTTATTCAAGATACATGTATAAACAATTTCTATTAATTTCTTCACCAATGTGTAGACAATAATATTTAAAAGATTCTACCAAAAATAGCCATGGTCAAAATAAGAAAGAAAATACAAATCTAATTCTATATTGGGCAACTTCTAAAATTTGTATCTATTTATGAAAAACGAAATTGACCAAACTTACCTTTAAAGATTCAATGTACATTAAATATTGTGTTATAAATACATTACGAAAGTACGTAAATTAAAGGTTTGAGTTTCAACTTCTAGGTCGAGTTAGACAATTGTATTAGCATAAAAGTTTTGGCTTTTCTATAGAATTTAATTTAATTATGTTTAACTTGATTCTTTTTGTAACATACATAAAAAGATAAAGATAAATATAAACCATAATTAAAATTTTACCCTATAAATATATAAGGAAATTAAAATCCTAAATATACATATGCATATATTTAAAGACTCATAACTTGCACATACAATGTCAAAATAAGTCTACTCACCTTTAAAGTTCAATCTAAAAAAAATTTAAATCCTAAAAATAGTTTGAATTTTACAATACTTAATTTATGAAATGACTTTTGGGACCTACTTGTAACTATATTTCTAACTTCGGAGATTCATATGAACCTATTTTAAAATTTTTAGTTTAATTTTAATTCTAAACATCTTCTTGATCTTGTAATTTTGAAATAAAATGACAGTAAAAAATAAAATCAATAAAAATAACTTAAATAAATTTAATGATTTCATCACTTGACTCTTCTTAACTTATGCAATATCATGTTTTGCTTCTTCCTGCTCTAGCTGCCGAACAACATAGAAAGGAAGACGAGCAATAAGATCAAAATTTATGCCCCTCCCATTTTGGAATGCCAATTTTACCATTGACTTCTTCCATAGTTATCACTTTTGCCTATTGGGTTAGTTGTCATCCACCTCCATCCCAAGTGGATGTTAACTTTTGGGACACAAGGATTATTTGATTGAATTATGGTAGTAGATATATATTTTACCAAAAACCTTCTTTTTTCTCTTCCTCATCCTCATCCTTTGTAATTCCACTACCTCCTCCTCGCCCCCCTCCTCCACCCCCTCCGCTATCAGACCCCTCCTATTTCACCCCCATTATTCAACATCATGATCCTTCTCGATAAGATGAGCATTGAACCTAACACTGGGAGGTGTGGGCCTCCGCTCCTCGTAGTGATCAAAAGGGGAGGCTTGAGTGATAGATATGACATGATTTGAGCTGGAAGATCCAAGGGATGATGATGTACTGGATCAAGGGAGGATCGTGGCGTGGGAGAAAATGATATTGGGGGGGGGGGAGGCATGCCGTTATTGTATAAATTCCTTTATCTCTACTATTTTTTCTTGAATAAAAAAGAATACAAGAATTCAGAATTTACGATCTATTCATTCGGTATTTCATTTTAGAGGACAAAATTTCTCATTTAAGTTATGTGTCAGATATAGTAATACCCTATCCTATTCAACTACATATCCTGATTCAAATTCTATGATCCTTGATAAAAGATGTTCACTCTTTTTTGCATTATTGCACTTTTTATATGAAAATGGGAATAATGAAATTATTCCCTCTATGCCTACGGTACTCTAGCTTGGTAGTTTCCTCCGTTTGTCAAGGGTTGAGCCTTGGGATTTGATGGCTAACTCGAAAAGCCACCTACAACGGGGGAACTCGTCCTTTCAAACGGTGTAGGGGAGGTGAGGTTCAATTATAGGAATGAAGGGGAGGGTGTCGATGGAGGACTTGGGGACAGGGGAGGGGCCATAGCTGAGGAGGAGGAGGAGGAAGGTGGCAGCAACTGCATCTAGAAAGCTGAGCTCCCTTGGGTCCTCCATCATTTATGAGAATTGCACATCCACCTTATCCTTTCCTTTTGTAAAACCCCAATTAGGTCCTTCGAGCTACTAGAGTTTGAGAGCAATTACTCCCCTCTTTCTCTTTGTAGGTACTTTGTTGCATCATCACTACACCATGGGCCCAATCTTGGTTGCTCTACAGTTCATTCCTCAAAGAAGGGAAGCAACCAAGGCTATTATGACAAGGACTCCCACCGAGCATCGTTGTCCCTTGCTGCAGCAACCATTGTGCCACTTCGTAGCTACTCGATCATCAGATTTACATCGATGAGCATCCCATGATTCAATGATCGAAAAATCAGGCTATCTATTACCCGCTTCAACTGCAACCTCCAATGATAAAGTAAGAGGAGAAAACTGTGGCAGTCGACTACAACCTATAATGAGGGATTGGGTGTTAGACATGTGAGCTCATGGTGAATCATTTCTACAATAAATATTATTGTAATGATTAACATATCAATATAAGTTATTAATTATCACTCCCTATCAGAGATTAATGAATGCATGCACTTATAAGGCATGTTAGTACAATTAGGGTTATGTACCATGGACTACTTCATAATCAAACAACCGTTGATCTAATGGTTTGATCATAGAGACTGATGTCGAGATAATTTCTAAAGAGTTAGATTGAGGACTCAATTAGCATCGTCACATATTTGTCTAAAAAGGATCTCCAACCTAGGAAGGAGATGACAATCCTTACTCCAAGGTTGATATTTGATCGATCTCTTGATGCAAGTCCTCTACATAGGAATAGAGATTCAGATGTATCAGATGAGTTAAGTCAAAGAGTTGACTTAAAAAGATTAATATATCAAAGACCTTATGTCATATGATGTCATGATATATACATCATTCCTCTGATCGAAGACAAATGTGTTACTATATGTATAAGTATGTACATTACATAGACCATTAAGTTTATGACCTAGTCAAGGTCTATACATCGACGAGATGGTGTGCATACATGGGCATATGAATAATATAATCTCTCAAACAAATCTTACATGTTCACTAATAAATCAAAATATATAGCGTACTCATGAGATATTGGGACCAACAAATCTTACATGTGCACCCAAGGCGGCGCTCCAACGATGTCTCTGCTCCCTGCCTTCGCTGGCAGGTATGAGCTGCTCCTTTTACTCATTTAGATAGATTTTTATTCGTTCTTCTCAATTATGCAATTAGATTAATCTGTAGTTTATCCTTTTAGCATGAAATAGCGAATTCGCAGTTCGTCGGAGCTCCGATCTGTGAACGTTTTCAGTCTATAATTGGGGCCTCACAATCATTAGCCAATATACTTTTCTCTCATGCCTTTCTTCATTCATGGTTCGATATTCTGGTATCTTAGTCATAGAGGAAGACCACACCAATCCATCCTGAACTTGGTGGTTAAACTCTACTGCGGTGATGATATTGCTCCGGCGAACGTTTTCACATGTTCCCAACTATTTTCCGCCCCGCTTCCCATCTTCATTTCATTACCCTTCGCCTTCTCGACAACCCACGCCCTTCCACTCAGCTAGATCCTCCTTGGATCTAGAATTAGAGGTCCAACTCTGTCGCCCTCCGTCGGACCTCTCCGCCCACCTCATTTTTCACGCTAACAGCTTCATCTTTAGTCCAGGAGTATCGCCTCGAGCCGTGTTTCCTTCCTGTGCAAGTTAGGCGTGCAAATAAGCGCCAGGAGCTGATTTCAACGATCATCGGAGGTTCCTGGAGCACCACATCTTCTCCTACCTCGTGGCGGCGCTCCAGTGAAGCTCCGACCATTCTGATGCCTCCAGTAGTTAAGGGACCTCGCCAGGAACGTCTAGAGCCCTTTTGAAGCAGCAACACCCGACGAAGGAGGAGATTTGGCCAAAGGAACCTTGCGCAGGGGAGTGTTCTTCCATGTTCTTGGACTATGCTCCTTCGTTGTTGGATCAGACGCAACGACCTAGATTAAACCTCAGCCGTAGGATGGAGCCCAGCCACGATCGTCCGATCACCTCAAGTGATCTAATCTCCAACGTCCATCTGTGAAATGTCATCGGCCGTCGGATGAGTGACACATGTTTAAGTGAAGAAATCTTAGCCGTCCGATCGAGCGTCTTATGGGATAAATTGCATATTCTGCCCCACCTTTTTGTATTTTATTATTTAGTACTGTAAATAAAAGTTAACGTTATAAATAATTTAGACATTTTACTATGCCTCTGTATTTATTTTATTTGCATTTGGGTCCAATCCAGCTCAACTCACGTGTCGTCCCACGTGAGCTGGGCAAATTGTAGGGACACTCCTGTGAGTTTTTCTAATTATTAAATAGTCCAATAGAGTTTAAAGAACATTGTATATTGTTGTGAAAATTACTGGAAGGCACCTGAACTTTTTGATATTTACATTTAGGTCATTCCCAGGCTACGTCACGTGATGTCCCAGGTGTTGGTGAAATTGCATAGATACCTTGATCGGGTTTGTAATTGTTAAAAGGTCTTTAAAATTTAAATATATATTCTTTTCTTCAGGCACTTTTGCATAGAGCCCCCTTGACTTTATTTTAATTGCAAAAATGCTCCTACTAGGACTCATATTTTTATGCTTTTTACCTATTTATTAAAAATACCTAATGTTCTCCGAAAAATGTGCAAAAATAGAATTAGATGCTTTATGTCATATACTTTCATGCCCATTTTTTTTAGCTGGCATTTTTTATTTAATCTATTTATTAAAAATATAATGGAGCCTCTTTTTGCCCTGTTTAAAATATAAAATACCAAATATATATATATATATGTTTTGAAAAATTCAAAAAAATTTATATATGGTTTATATATTTATATATTGAGTCCAAAAAACAAAACCCCCTAAAATAGAAAAAGAAAATGATAAAAATAATAAATCTCCAAATTCCAACAAAAAATATAAAATATTCTACAAAACACAAAAATAATTCTTTCTATTTTATAATTATCTGTATATTATTATTTATATTTTAAAATTGATTTGGAGAATTTTGGGAATTATTTGTTATTTTTAACACCCAATTCAATTTAGGCCTAATTTATTACTCCCTTTTGTGGGATATTTTTGACTTTAAGAATACATAAAATTAGCAAAAAAATCCAGAAAAATAACAAAAATATATAAAAATATAAAAATAACAAAAAAATATGTTTAATATATTCTACCTATTTTTACATATTTATGTATTTGTAGCATCTATATATATCTTATATTGTATTTATGTAGATACAAATATGCATATATCTTATATTTAAATAAAAAGGAAATATAAAAATTGAAAAATATAAAAAGAAAATATAAAATTTTAAAACCAAAAATAAAATAAAAAAAATAAAATTAAAAATCCACAAAAATAATAAATTAAACAGGAGATAAAAGACAAAAATTTTGTGCATTCATTTTGCCTCCTCCGGTTTGCTCCCTGTGTTCGACCTCTACACGTACTTAGACGCTATACACTATGTTGTAGAGTTATAATACATTTTAACTCCACAGTTTGACATTTCATTGATTTATTCATATTGTGGGTTATCTGTTGATTAACCGAGATTTGTTGAGCGGTCAACACATCAACTGCGGTCTCACCTTGTGAGAACGTATGACCCTCTATTTTTCTCAGTTATCAGTGATTCAATAAATAACATATGAATTTTATATTATATTAATTATTAGGATAATAAAGAAAGCGTATGTGAATTTTTATATATATATTAATGAATTGATTCAAATATATTAATAAATATAGGTATATCATCTACAATTCAATTTCATCTATAAAATAGGGTGTATGATTTATTTAAAGTATTAAATGATGTCAAAAAGTTATGAAATAAATTATGGTTAAAATAAAAGATCAAGAAAATAATACAAAATTATAAAATCATTAAAATTATAAATAACGTATTCTAAATAAACTAAATAGCGTAGAAACCTAGTTGTCAATAAGTCCCAAAACTGACTTTTTGCAAATGGACTCCGATTTTAGAGAAGTTATCTTCATTAATTAGAGAATATTATTTTATGAACTTTAAATATGAGTAGAGTGAATTTAGAGTTTGTATGAGGAAGTTATGATTTTCGGAAACTGAGAATTTGACAATTTAAAAGTTGGATTTCTCGGAATATGTACAATATATTATTTTTAACTTATTTTTATTTTTTTCTATACATTTTTTGAAATAATTAGGAATAAAGTTTGGTGACAATTATATACATATGAATTAATTAAAAATTAGTGAAGATTTGATAATTATTTGACAAATAGTAAAGAATGTATGAAGTGAATAATTAATTCTTTTTATGGTTTTCTTTCCATATATCCCACTACTTATTTATTTGTCGACCAATCCATGTCGAATTAGTCACCGGAATCAGGTTATATAAATATATCTTGCAGCTATATTTATATTATTTAAGTCATATTGTACATATATACATATCTACAATCTAAATTTTTTTAAATTTTCTTACTTTTTTTCTTTTATTTATCTACATGTTTTTATGCATAAAAATACATTTTTATTCACGAATACGGTTTTGATAAAAAGATGAGATTTTTGTATATTTACATGTATTCGTTAAGGGTTTTAGGATAAAATGCAGACAAAATGTTAATGAATCATGGATTCATCAGTCCTCACCCATTTATAATCCGGAGATGAGTACTAGCATGTAAGGATGTGGTTGCTCTCCCACAGTCAATGATTTCTAATTTTATCTAATTTTTTATTAATTAAGAATGTTTAGCAATCTCGATTTTATTAGGTGATCACTTACTTTGAAGTCCAAGATCAGGCACGTCTATCAAAAATCTCAATTTCCTTTAATCCTTAGTGAGAAAACACATATGGTGGAGTCAGAAAAGCTGATCCAAATCGGCAAAACAATGATGCATGCTCAGATAGAAATACTTATAGTGACCCTTGCATTTTCCATGCAGTATGCTAAACAAAATAGAAATTTACACTATATGAATGCACTGGAAAACCTTTAGGAGTTGTTTTCCATGCATACAAGTCCAATATGGAAATAATTGTTGAGTACTTTTAGTCTTCATCATCTAAAGGTTCATTTAATATCATAATAGCAACAAGACAACATTCAATTATATAGTCGATGAGATTCCATAAGGCATATTCTAATTTTTCTTTTGATTGAGGTACATATTGATATGACGCTTTCCATTCCCAAGCATATACTTCTCTGAGTACCATTCCAAATTGTCTTTATACAACAATTTCATTCCACGACTCAAGATCCTTATTTAACACGAGAGATACATAAATTTATTTTTGTCAAACATCAAGATCGATCACTATGGAGACAAAATAAATATTGATGCAAGGGTGAGTATCCTAAAATCTACAAGGAGGGCATTTTAAGTCACACAAGAAGAAATATAGCATCAATCCATATGCCTAAAAGAAATAATAAGAAAAAAAATCCCTTACTTTAGAATGTAGTTGCATCTATATGTACTTTTTCCATGATCTACTGCCTCTCTTCACTGATACCAAAGTTAGCAACACCTTTCAACATGTATAAGTATTTAAATGAGAGAATGATATGAAAATCAAAAACCCATTCCAAGGATTTGATCTAGAGAGAATATCTTATTTTTGAACTCAAAATCAATATGATATTCTTATTCTCTAAGCTCTCCTTGAGAGAATGACAATAACAACGTTCTCCGTAGCCACCAACAAGCCCCTTGTGGCCAAGATGATGGATATGGAGATGGAGTATGATGGGAAGAAGAAGAAGAAGATGGGTTAGGGCACCGATTGCCGTCCATATGGTCCATTCGAAGGTCTTGGATAGTTACAAGCAAAAAATAGTGATGATGGTTCAATTTTGAAAATAGCAACGAATAAGCATCTCTGTATGGACTGTCGCTAATGATACAACGATGAATTTTGAAAAATCACTTCTCATCGATTAATATTGTCATTATATATATATATTTAACAACAACTGATTTAGTGATGGATTTTGGAAAAATGTCACTATAACTCAATTTTATTTTGTTTTTTAGTTGAAATTCGACTTGGTTTGCGATTTTACCGTAATGTGGATCAAAATTGAGCTGGTGATGGGTATATCACTTCAAAACTGTGGTCATTTTGAACTGTACACCACATGTAAAACTCCTTTTGCACGGTCTAGACTTGGGTGCCTCTTCTTCACTGGGTGGACGTAGGGAGAAATATGCAAGCTCATCTTTGAATACAAATAAACCGGCAACCATACGGACCACAACAAAGATGTGAGCTCGGGAAATTTGGGGAGGAGACCCATTCGATGTTATGTCTCTTTTTGGATGGCTAAGGGTTGAATTCGATGGATAATGCTTCCATTTTTTTATGAACATAATATGTTGTATGTTTTTTGATCTGTTGATATTTGTGCTCTGCGCATGTGTGGAACCCTAAATGTCGCTTACTGTTACATGATGAATGAATTGACTCTTTCCACCGAATGGTGGCACTGACGCTAGTTCCATGATCGGAATTGGTGGCGATGGTGCGTTTCCGCTACTCAAGGCTAGCATTGATAGGCATCTCTATAGTCCATACTCCCAGAGTGATATCATTTATACGAGCGAGAATTGTCAGATCTAGTGCATCCTTAACGACGTGCGTATCAATTAATCAAGTATGCACACATGTGCAATACAATGTCCGATTACAAAAAAATAAGTTAAGACAAATATTAAAAAATAGATCTGAATTGCTATGAAAAGCTTATTTTTAGATTTTTGATTTCATAGATTTTTAGATCTTTTCAATCACTCTACTCGTGACTCGCTTAATTTATTAATAAATAAGTTCAAGTCCCATAACATATCGAGAGTCACACATAATGCAACAAAAAGAATAATGCATGCAAAGTAAAAGACATACATGTTGGCCAACTCTCTGTATCCAATATGCTGAGCTGAACAGAATTGAAAAACTTATACAAAGTGGATGTAAATGGTCGAAATTAAACCACACATGTAGAGTAAAGAGACTAAGGGGAATTAATGTTTTGTTTGGTTATTATGATATTGTATATATGGTTTTTGAAAATTCACGGGAATAATGCAAAGGTAGAATGTAAACTGAAAAATAAAATACAAATTAATGGAAAAATGAAATTTAAAAGACATCCAATGTGAAGGTCTAAAAGTATACGACCAAGCAACTTTAAACTAAACGGAAAATGAAATATAAGATTATTATAAATGTTTCTTTCTTCCTTCGCTCAAGTCATTGCATATTCTGATGTCATTTCCTTCAGGTACAACACGGACACCAATGTCCCACACTAAATCCATATTCGAAATATAATCAAGAGGATAATAACAATAAATGAAGAATTGAAATGTGTCATTCATTCTCATTTGTCTTATGCGAAATGTAATCCATCACTACAAGGAAAAAGACTTGTGGTGACAACTATGTGATGAGGGGAAATTGTAATGACCAAATAAACGTTTGGGATAATTACATAAATATCCTGAAATCAAATTAATGGAAATCACATTTGTGTTAGTGGGTGAATATAATAAGCTTCATAATTTTGGAAATAAATGTAATTGACCATGCCAATCAATTACCCAAATCACAGCCATGCTTTTCCTTAAAAACATAAATTCATTTCTTAATACCCTATAAAACAATCAATTTCCCAAATCACAGCCGTTTGTTGCCTTATGATATTTGAGAATACCCTAACCCTAACCTCACATCCGTTCTCTACAATGGCGGGGCTTGGTGGCGGAGGGCGATGTGAAGGTCGAGGCGGAAGGCAAGGTGGAGGCGGAGGTCGAGGCGGAGGGCAAGGTAGAGGTGGAGGTCGACGTGAAGGTGGAGAGCAAGGTGAAGGTAGTTGGAGAGATGGAGCCGGAGGTCGAGATGGAGGTAGAGGGCGAGGTGGAGTTGAAGGTCGTCGTGGATGGCGAGGTGGAGGCGGAAGTCGAAATGGAGGCGGATGTCTAGGTGAAGGCGGATGGAGAGGTGGAGCCGGAGGTCGAGATGGAGGTGGCAGCCTAGGTGGATCTGGAGGTCGTGGAGAAGACAAAGAGCGAGTTGGATTTCGAGATCAGGACAGAGGGCGAGGTAAATCTGGATGTTGAGATGGATATGTTGGTCGAGGCGGAGCCGATAGCCGAGGTGGAGGACGTGGTGGAGCCATAGGTCGAGGTGCTGGAAGAGGCGGAGGAAACTGGCAAGGGGTGAGGATGGGCGATGATCAGTGGTCTGAGGCTGAGGGTGATATGCGATGGACAAGTCGTGAGGGCTATGGGTTGTGTATGGATCGCAATGCCAATGAGAGATGGGCAAGGGTAGTAAGTGGCGACAGATATGAAGAATGGAGGGGAGGGGTGGATGGCGGTGATCCATATGTCGAGGATGAATGTCAGTGGACGACGCTGAGTGTGGAGAGCCAACGCCAATGGAACAACATGCAAGGTGCTAGGAATGTGGGTGGATGGAGCTCTGTGGCAGTAGGCAGTGTAAGAGGCTATGTGCAGATGCCAAGTATGCAGGCTGAGAGCAATAATCAACCGATGGAAGATGCACGCTGGACAATCTGACAAACATACAGTTGATGATTGGAGGGTGGAGTACGAGAATATTAGGTAAAATTTCACATTTTAATCTTACAATCCACAAACCCATGCAATTTATATTCTTTTGTGAGTAAATTCATTTATGATATGTAGATAGTGGATTTCATAACATATTAGAATTATAGACTATACAAGAAAATGCTCAAGTTGTATTTAGCATGGGCGAAGGGTAATCGCACGTCTTTGCGATATGATCAAATAAAATGACAATGTATTTAGGATCTCGGGTGAGATCACGGTGTCTCATGATTTAAAACAAAAAATTGAAAATGTGTTAGAAAGAGTTTGGTAGCATACAAAGCACATACTTGAATGCTAAGTAATTTGTAAACCTTGAGTATTTCAATCGTAAAAAGTTGCACAGAAGGAAATTTGTCAAATTACGTTAACTACCAAAACAGAAGGAACTACCAACATTACTAACAAAAAATTATCAAAGTTTCCAAAAGAGCACCATACATACTCCATCATCCACAGAGATTTCTTATTGTGGGACTTGTTCAAAGAAAATTGCCGATGAGTACGAGGACGATTACATGGGCTTATAACCATGCACTGTTTGGAAGAAAATAAAAAAAAAACACAGGTATCACAAAACTAGGCATTTATAAAAAAGGGAAAAAGATATTATTCAAAACACAAGTCATCATGGACAATTTCTAGTGGCAGATTAGAGCATATTGGAAAATTCTCCTACAATATTGCTCCGTTATAGGTCAATTGCCAAGTTGATGCCCATTTTGATTTCATCTGCCAATACGAGGAGGAATTAGAGAAAAAGTTTGGTATAGTTTTAAAAAAATGCATAGAAAATTTTACTGGTGTTAATGTTTAAGAAAGAAATCATTTTCTTAGTAAAAGTACAATCTCAATGCTTTGGCATTTTCTCCTGTGATCGGCACAACGGATAGATAATATTTATGGAGGTGATTTTTGAATAGGTGTAGTTTATCCTAAGTGATGAATTTTCCCAACTATCACAGGAGAAATGGAATCCTTGGATAGATGAATTTCGACCAAAAATCTATGCAGATTTGTTGAAACCCCTCCATGGGATTTTGGCGTGAATCTTTTGGGATATTGATTTGTTTAAAAACTATTACGTATTGATACAGAACAAGAGCTTTGTTTGAGCCATTCCACTCACTTCTCAAATAGGAAGCTTCCTGGAAACATCTTTTTTAGAGGAAATAATAATGAGGAGATTTTATCATGATCCCAATTTTGGTCCAAAAAAATCCTTGGGATGGAAATGTATGTAAAGTGATAGGAAAAAAAAATCAAATTTTGTCGACTATGAGGAATATGTGTACTACTCACAATTTTTCGGAGGACTTTTATACTTTGTACATTCACGATTTGAAGGCATAGATATGTGGATTTGAGGATATAGTGGTGAGGTGGTGGTGAGTGGCAATGCCACTACCAAACACGTTCTCGACCCAACAAAGATCTGTTTTTGCCGTTTATACTCTGGTGCATTAGATCACCCGCCCCCTTTTGCCACTAGCCATGGTAGAGTCTAATTCACAGCAAGTAAGGGGATGCAAGCGAATGAATTGACATTATTTGACTTTTGAATTATATCCATGTGCATTTGTTCTATGATGTGTGCCATATGTACACCTACGAAGCTTCTGATATTGTTGTAGGAATGCAAAATTGTTTAATATTTTATAGTTCATCCTACTGTATTTGTTTCCTAATTCATCATATTATGTACCACCACCTAATTTTTCCGCACTTGCCAAAGCATGTCTGATGCATTTAGGTATGTGTTGCGATGCTTCTCGAATCAAAATTTGTCAAAATGAGCGTACATTCTACAGAAAATCATATTTCTGTGAAGCAAGGATCTGTCATGTATAAATCAGTTGCTTATGTCCACAATCAATATATGAACAAGACCTTATTATATGGAGAGCGTCTGACCTTGTCATTACGAGCAGTAGCACATGAAACCTGTGATTACATGCATACAATTCGATGATCAACGGAATTCGCGGAATGGATAAAAAATGGTGTAAGAGAGCATTTTGTGTACACAGACTTGGAGCAAAATTGCCAGGACACGCATCTAATTTTTGGCATCGTCAGCCCTGAAGCAACTTCCAAAAAGAAACTGTGAAATCATGTTCAAAATCGACCGGTAAGCGTTTACCCTGAGATCGGAAAATGACGAGAAACCCTGAGGTCATGTATGCTTTTGATTGTTGATCATTTGAACTAGTTGTTTCAACACAACTTAATTCCTAATCGAAGTTGCACTGATACATAATTTTTTACACTGTTACAAGTTTGTTATTAAACCATTCTTTAAGTGTGATTTAGTACATATGTAAAGGTACATGCTAAGATGCCACACTTATGATTAAACTGATTTTTCAGTCGTTTCTTTTGAAGGGAAATTGATATTTGCTATTCTTAGGGTCCCCTCTACCCTATCAAAGGATCCTGCTCATCAAATTCCAATACGCAACAAGAGCACACGTTCTCTACCTACACACACCACTCTGTACTCTTGTGAGTTATAATATTGTATTTTATCTTTTTTATTGGTTAGAGGTGTTCTGTGTGGAGGCTTTTCTTTTTAAATAGAAGACTAGAACTCGAGAGGTTATTTAACCACTTCCGAGTAAGTTGAAATCTCTGATGTATATGGAGAGAAGAGGTGAATTTGGTAGAGTATTTAGATGGTCAAGGAAGGCTTCTTTTCCTAACTCAAAACTCGATGGCATAAATATTAGACATTCAAAAAGTGAAACTACTCACCAACAAACATAAAGTGACACCATTAGCATCATCTTTTCTTCACCAAGTGATTCCTTAAAACATCAAGTTGTCCCATTTATTTTGAAATTGATTGACCCTCTCGTTTGTCGCTTTTTTTATAGTTTGCGTTATTGATTATTCAGTACAAATACAAGAATATATGATCTGTTAATTTTTTGTTAACTATAGTATTTTGTTGCCAAATGTATGCACACCTAATAGATTCACTTGAATTTTTATTTTTGTTGATGAAGTGCAAGGAATGTGAGTGGTTGGAGCAAAATGGCAGTGGGTGAGCAGATGGAAAACATGCAGACTGAGGGTCGTGATCGAGGGATTGAATGTGAAGATAGTGGGTAAAAAATACACATTCTATTATGGTCAAGTTTTCTTTAGAATATACTCTTAGCATATAAATAATAATGAATACCCTTCACAAAAGCTTATTTTGTTTGCTTCCAAGTAACATCATTTTGCTTATTGGAAAAATTATTTAGGATCATTAGTTAATTCTCCATGCTCTTTATCTACATGGAGACAATAATTTGATGTGAACTATCTCAAATACCACCTTGAATATGCATATTTTTAGGTACATTCCCCAAAATGATCGTATCAAACACTATATTTAGGCACAATTTTAAGGTCACATAGCTCCATTTGAACTCATAAACTGACCAAATCTACGTAATTTCCCGGTCAACATAGATGATTAAATATTTTACGAACATCTTATAGTTCTCATTTGTAACACGTACAAATGGATGACGTAAGATGTTCGTATAATATTGCATTTATGTTGGCTTTCCTTAGTTCAGAGGTTTCGAACTAAGGGGGTCCATAAAGATTCAAATCCTACTATAAGGCAATTGTTGTTACATGCAGAAGTTTATATTTGAGCATATATTTTGGTAGCATAACTCCACTCCTCTTTAGTATACCAAATCAATCTTAATCAGCTTTAATTATTGTCACTTCAGTGACAATTTTAAGAGATGATTATGATTGATTTATGAGGTATATTGAAGGGGTGTAGGGTTATGCTGCCGAAATTTGCTCAGATTTAAACCATCATGTAATAAGAATTGTCTTATATTAGGGTTTGAATCTTTATGGACGGGCTCAAGTAATAATATTAAAAAAACAATTTTTCTCTCATCTCATAGATTTCGTGTAATAAGTTTAGGCCAACATTATATAAAGCATTAGGGTATGGGAGAATGAACTTCCCTATATTTTTGTCATTGAGTGAAACATTTTATATATTCATACTGATAAAATTCTTTGTACTGAAATTTAGGATGGTTAATTTCTTAGCTAATCGGAGTTGGATGTACTCTATTCCCAACAAACATCACAGTGATAGATTTTATCTGGTGTAAAAAAAAATTATTGAATTTGCAGTAGAGAACTATAAAGGAAATTCAATGGGAATCTATCCTTGTCCTTGCATGAAGTGTTCCAATAGATGCAATAGAACACCTGAAGAAATATTCCAACACGCAGTAGTCAAAGGGTTTACCCTCCATTATTATACATGGGTGCACCATGGAGAATCATTTCAGAGACAAAATATGAGTGCTTCACGTGTGCTAGAAAATGATAATATGCACGACCTACTAAAGGATACACGTTGAATGCATGATTATGAGATCAACGATGATCTCGATGATGAAGTTACTGAAGAAAATATGGAAGAAGAGCCTATTAATGAGGATGCAAAGAAGTTTTTCAAACTCTTGAAAGATGCTGTTGAACCTTTATATAATGGATGCCAGAATTATATCAAGTTTTCTTTTATGGTCAAGTTGTTACATCTAGAAGTTTTGTTCGGTTGGAGTAACAAGTCATTTGATGAATTGCTATTTCTTCTTAAAGATGCTTTACCAAGTGGTTCTGAAGACATGCTATCATCTTATTATGAAGCAAAAATGATGGTGCAAGAATTAGGTCTTAGTTATAGAAAAATAGATGCTTGTCCAAATGATTGTATGCTATTTTGGAAAGATTCTGAAAATAAGGAATAATGTGATCATTATAATACATCTAGATATGAAGCACAAATTACAGACGACAAGAAAAGGAAAAATGTACCTGTTAAAGTATTACGTCATTTTCCTTTAATTCCAAGATTGCAGAGGATGGTCATGAACGAAAATTTAGCTAAACAAATGCGAAGGCATATGGATGAAAGAATCGAAGATACCTTATTGAGGCATCCAACGGATTCAAAAGCATGGAAGTCTGTAGACTCTAATTTTCTAGAGTTCGCCAGTGATTCTCGTAATGTTCGTCTTGGTCTTGCAAGTGGGTTCAACCCTTTCGGAAATATGAATAACGCTTATAGTATCTGGCCTGTTATTGCTATACCATATAATCTTCCTCCATGGTTATGCATGAAACAACAAAAATTTATTTGACTCTTTTAATTCCAGGAAAAAAGTCACCGGGGAAAGATATAGATATTTATTTACAACCTCTCATTGATGAATTGCAACAGTTGTGGTGCCCTGGTGTGCTTACTTATGATGCCTATTCAAAGAGAAATTTCTCATTGCATGCTATTATTTTATGGACGATAAATGATTTCCCAGCTTACGGTGATTTATCTGGTTGGAGCATTAAAGAAAGACTTGCATGTCCTGTTTGTAATAAAGACACATTATCTAGACGATTAAGACATGGGAGAAAGCAAGCCTACTGCTTCCATCGTTGTTTCCTAAAAGAAGATCACCCCTTTCATTGTGACAAAGGTAACTTCGATGGCAACATACAAGTCAGAAGTGCATCAAAATTGTTGTCTGGAATGGAAATACTAGAACAATTAAAAGGGTGTAAAAATAAATTTGGGAAGGACATTACACATACAAGAAAGCGTCCTCGAGTGGAAATAGAAGAAGGAGAGCAATATATTGAATTTCCTTATGCTTGGAAAAAAGGAGTATCTTTTTTCGATTGCCTTATTGGAAGCATCTCTTGATTAGGCACAACTTGGATGTTATACATATAGAAAAGAATGTATGTGAAAACATTTTATATACAATATTACAAATCAATGGAAGGAGTAAGGACAATATTCAATCACGTTTGGATTTAAAAGACATGGGAATTCGAGAAGATCTCTGGCCACAAACAGTATCTAGTGGTCATTTGTTATTGCCTTCAGCATGCTATCATATGTCTAAAGAAGAGAAGGATTCTTTTTTTAATATTCTCCTATCTACGAAAGTTCCAGATGGATACTCTTCTAACATTGCTAGGAAGATCAATTCAATGGAGAGAAAGATAATTGGATTGAAAAGCCATGACCACCATATTCTCATGCAACAATTGCTTTCAATTGCGATCAGAGGTTTACTACCAGATAGTGTGTGCATTCCTTTGATATGGATTTGCACCTATTTCAACAAGTTATGCTCTAAAGTTATTAACGTTGAAGAATTTTCTATGATGGAAGATGACGTTGGTGTTATCTTATGTGAATTAGAAAGAGTATTTCCACTCTCCTTCTTCACTATTATGATGCATTTACCTGTTCATTTGGCACTTGAAGCAAAGATGCTGGACCTGTGCTCTATTGATGAATGTATCCTATTGAGAGATATCTATTAACTCTAAAAAAGTATGTTCGAAATATGAGTCATCCTGAAGGTTCCAATGCCGAAGGTTATTTGGCAGAAGAATGCTTGACATTTTGTTCTCGTTATCTCATTGGTGAATCTAAATTAAATCACCAAGTGAGAAACATTGATGAAAAAAATTGGTGGAGGAATAACTCGTCGACTTAGCACAACAAGTTTGAATCAGGGTCATTGTTATATTCTTTTCAACACAAAAGCAATGAATGTATTTCGAAGGTACTTTTCTATCATTTTGAGTTAGTTGATGTACTTCTTGAGTTATGTATGTATCATTTAAACTTTTACAGTACACACTTGCAACATTTGAAAGCTCGTCATCCACGCAAATCTGCTGTAACTTTAGATACAATGCATCTTCTTGAGTTTCCAGATTGGATAAAGAAACACGTAAGTTTTGACTTCACATACTTGATAACCTTCATACTGATATAATTTAATATTCCGAAACTTGTACGATTTAGGTTCAAGAATTGCGCTCTGAAAATAATGTAGATGTATCAGAAGATATAAAGTGGTTATCACAGGGTCCTTTCATCGAAACGACATCATATGATGGATATATAAGTAATGGACGTCGATTTCTTTGTAAACGTGCAGATGTTAATCGACAAACTCAAAACAGTGGGGTTTATCTATCTGCTAATACTAGTCTTAGGACAGTTGTCAAAACAATAACATATTACGGCCAACTAGAAGATGTAGTTGAAGTGCGATATGGTCCTAGTATTAGAATTGTGCTATTCGAGTGCAAGTGGTTTGATGAGAAGATCAATGCTGGACTTCAAGTCGATAAATATGGATTTACATCCATTGATTTCAGACGGAGAAAGCATGAAGATGATCCTTATATTTTAGCAGCTCAGGTACAACAATGCTTTTATATCAAAGATAACACAAGAAGAGGAGACCATCACATTATTGTAAAAGTACCTCCTAGAGATTTGTATGACATGCCTGTTGATGGTATATATGGTATTGGCACATGCATCCTAGTGTAGTAACTGTTGATGAAGAAATAAATACTTGGATGAGATCTGATATACCAGGAGAATACGTTGTCCACGTTTTACCTGATGAATGTGGTAAAATTTCTCTCGATACTTGTAATTCAGATATACCATTTTCATTACTCATTGTTATTTACTATTTCTCTCATTACTCATTGTTATTTACTATTTTATCTGGGCCATATTCAAATGTTTAGCATAAAGATTTAATTGCAATTGATTTTATGCCAACAATATTTATATGTTTAACCTTGTATTTTTTCAAAAGTGCAATGAATCATCTATTATCCTTGTGTTTGTCTATCCTCATGGAAGATATTTATATGTTTTTTTATGTTCTTTATTTCATTATTTCTTACGATTATATTCTTTTAAAATGTAGAACAATGAATATATCAAAGAAACTGTCTGAATCTAAGAGAGGGTGTGCTTGCTCTGTAAATAATGAAGAAGCAACACATGAAACTAATATTGATGAATTAGAGGATGATGATGATGTGTGCAGTGATTCTGTCCAAGTTAAGAAAAAAGGACGAGGGTTTAATACATAAGAGTTCTTTACACATAAAGGAGATGAACGCCATGAACTTGAATGGAATAAGTATGGTCAGGTAATAGGAAAGAATGCGCCAAATTACGTGCTGCATGTGCATATTATGCACGTTGTTCGTGGGTATTTCCTATTGACAAGAAATGGAAGGAGATGCCGAAAAATGCTTGGATGGACACTTGGGTTTTGTTAAAGGTAATTCTATGTTATCTAATATTTGTTTTTATATCTCACTTGTTAGTATTATTTCTAACCTAAAATTTCTTTTATAGGGTGATTTTGAATTGGACGGGCATCCAAATGCATTTAACTTTGTTTTTGAGCTTGTCCATGTTCGTTACAAGACTTGGAAGAGCGAAGTGAATCAACATGGATGAATAATAAAGATAATCCTGCACGTTTAAAAGAGAGGCTTTCACAGGACCCTCGTATTGATGAATCACAATTTGCAAATGCAGTGAGATAATGGAATATAATAGACTCTAAGGTATTTAGTACTTAAATCTTTACATTATTGATTGCTGAATGGATTTTTACATTGCATATTATGTGAAATTTGCATATTACACACGTGTTAATGTCTAAGACCGAATACATGTGAGTGTAATTCACAATTTGCATATTATGTGAATGTTTGATTGAAACAAGGGTTGAATATGTAATCGGTTCCTTTGCTAAGTTTATTAAATTGATAGTTTATTAAGCTGATCAATATTGTATGATGCATTACTTAATTTAGTTTCACCATCGCATTACTTGAATTAGGCAAGGGCTTTGATCAATCAAAAGAATCGTAAAAAAAGACTTTGGATCATAGATGCGGAAGACGTCCACTGGCTACTCGTCGTGAAGATTTTGTAAGTTAATATTATTTAACTTATTTTGTCTTGAGCTTAAAAGTATTGTCTTTGTATTTTATTTTTTCCAGGAAAAGGAGAACAATAGGGAGCCTACCCAAGTTGACATGATGAAAATCATGTACCCTAATGAGGAGATAGTGGTAAGTTATTACTCTTTTAATATTTTTGCTATATTGTTTATATGATTAATTGTTTTCAAAACTTGAACTAGGATAAGATTGGTGAATGCATTCAAAAATCCCAACAGACGCATCCGCATTTGTCTCTTGAAGAAAACATGTCAGTGACATATTCACGTTATATTGGTACTGGTAGAAGAGAGTATGTTCATTTTGTAGGTGTCGGACATGATAAATCTCACAAGCAATCAGATGGGGATAAGTTGCAAGCAATCTTGCAGAAAAGTAGAGAAGAACAGGTTATTTATCAATAATATGGTTGAATATTAACGTCTCTTCTATTTACTAATAAGTATTTTTCAGGAAACTGTGAAACAATTAAAAGATGTTATTGTTTCCTTAAATTTAAAAATTCAATGACAAAGTTCGTCAATGAATGAAATACGTCATTGGGCACAACAACTAAGCCACCATGTTGGATTTAGTTATCCTTGTCCACATTCAGAGGTTAAAATATTTGAGTTAATGCGTTTCTATTGTTTACATTAGTTAAAACTAATATTTCATTTTCTTATCGCAGAATATTTCAGATTTCTCACATGCGAGTGATAGCGGTAGTAGAAATTTCGCAACTGGTAGGAGTGGTGATCAGAACAACAGAAGATCTCATTTTCATGATGGTGGTGTAGTGGAAAGTCATGTCAATTTACCGCCGAGTAACCTACAGGTAAATTTAAAACATTATAGAAACATTAGTTAGCATGATTGTTGTTTCGTTATTTACTAAATTGTGATTGTGGTCCTCCAACAGAGAGGTCAATATGTTGATGAGCCATTCAAAAATCTACCATACTCATCGAATACAATGCAAGATTCATTGCATTCTCTGGTATAATATCCTTTTTAATGTAATATATTTATAATAATTTTTTATCTAGTAATTTCTTTCTTATCTTTTTACAGGAAGAACATGATCAAAGTTGATTTGAATTTAGAAATGATGTCATTTGACTCTTATAGAGGAGAAAAAATCACTCTTATTTGCTGATTACACAATTTCTGGGATGATGGTGACCATCACCATGATATTTGATGTTTTATGTGAAATTGACATTGATGGATTTTAAACTTCTATGAATTCTTTTGATGCATGTTTCTAGTGTAATTAAATGCTTCATATGACATGTTGGTGCATTTTTTCTTTTGTGCAATTGATTACTCGATCATTTTCTGTTTATTCTTTATCTACTCTTCATCTTTATTTTCCAAGAATATATATTTGTTGTATTCGTCTTTTCTACTTAGATTTGGTCAACGATAAGGGGGATAGGCCGAAGGCAAGCTGGTAGTTTCTTTATCTCATTCAATTTTCTAGTTTCGCATGGAAAATCTTCTAAATGGCCAGATCTTGAGACACTAATACAGAGGTTAAGTCAATAACTTGTGCATATGCGGGGTATTCCACTTCATTTAGAAGGACACTTCTTACTTAATCAGGGAAATGAAAACGGAAAGCATGATGATTTATAAAGGTGGTTGTGCCTGGAAAAAGGCACATGAAGGGATGCTAGAGCAATCCCTTTGCTGCTATGCAAACATTGTCTCTTGCAGCTCAGAGTACTTGGTAACTGAGTGTTTTCGCTATTTGATGACGACTGCTTGTAATGACAATTTTTTATTTACATATGGGTTATGGATTAATGTGAGAGCTCGCATAGATAGAGTAGCTGAAATCCTTTGCAATGTACTTTGATGATAGTTAAAACATATCATTTGATATGGAATCTTGTGAAACAAACCATTATTATATAATGAAATGCTAAGCAAGTTTTAACTTGCTTTCACAACAATACTTCATGTAAGCAGTGAGGATCCTCATTAGTTCATGAAACCTGCATCCTTTGCTTGTGAGCAGTAGTTTGTTGCAAGAAGGAGGTCTTGTCTTTTTAATATTGCTGATGACAAAGAAAAGAAGACAGTGTGCTTTTGGGATGGACCTCTTGGAGAGTATCAACAGCAGCCTCTCCTGCATCTGCATGGTAACATGACACACACATCCATACATTGGATTGTCTTTCATCACTCTGTAATTCTTATATAACATATACAACAATTTTATCCTCCTCAAGTGTCTTTGAGTTTAGTTATAAGGAATAACGGGCAGAATGATCACCGGTTGAGACGAGCAGAAGGATGAGGAAGCTAGAAGATGGCAGAGAAGAAACGCAGCTGGGCCATTGCAACATGGTGCGGAAATCAACAAATCAAGTGCTAGAGGAGTGGGAACTAAGAGCTGAGATGAGAGGTTTTGATGCTCCGTGGGGTGGTACTTATAGCCTCTCAACTACTGCTTTTATTCAACTTCTATTGCAGCATGATTCCCACTAAAATAGCTAGCAAGACCCATCACTCCAGCATTGAATCTGAATATATTATGAGGTAATTTGTTAGCAACAACAACACTTATATATATTGCTGGTGTTGATTAGGATCATAATCAGTGATATGAGGATGGCGGATTGCACTTACTGCGAGGAAGCTTGGGATTATGGTGATTGCAGATGAGGTGTACGCTCACCTTGCTTCGGCAGGAACCTGTTTGTGCCTATGGGAGTATTCGGGTCCACGGTGCCGGTTCTCACTCTCGGGTCCATATCCAAGAGATGGACGGTACCCGGTTGGCGCCTCGGCTGGATTGCGTCCACGGATCCCAATCGGATCTTCCAGAAAATCAATGTCTCAATCTCTTCCATCTTCTTCCCACTTAGATTTCAACGTCCTGCATTAATCCTTGCTCGTTTACTATTCTCCGGATGATTGATGGAATCAAGGCTTATCTCGGTTTATCGTATAATCCTGTAACCTTTATTCAGGTCACTTCTCCTTCAACTTATATCTCACTAATTTGTAGGGCCAGTTAAAATCTCACGTAGTTTTTTAGATGATAATTGAAATTCTGCATTACAAGTGCTCAACAGGAGCAGTTGCTCAAATCATCGAGAATACAAAAGCAGATTTTTTGGTAAGAATGTTGAGTTACTTAAGCAAACAACAGAAACTTGTTTTGAGAGACCGAATGAAATCAGTTGCTTCAACCGCCCTTGCAAAGCCGAAGGCTCTATGTTCATGATGGTGAGACATGCTCTTCGTGATCTCTACAAATATTTTTTCACTTATCGCAATCTTTCTCAGCACCGATTCAATGTTGTTCAGGTGAAGTTGGATTTATCTCTTCTGGAAGACATCGAGGATGATGTTGATTTCTGCTGCAAGTTGGCCAAGGAGGAATATGTGGTCATCATACCAGGTCAGTCTTCTCCGTATCAATTCTTAGCCGGATATTGCAATTAATGTTTGTGGATTTCCTTACGTCAGTCACAAACCAATAAGAGGGACAATCTTCTCCTTGTTACAGGGAGCACGTTGGGATGCAGAAGCTAATATATTAAATATTCTCCTACCTTTACCACTACTATCCATCTAATATATTTCATAACCCAATGAGGCCCCAAAAAGATCTCACTTTAATTTTTTTGTGACCATGGTACTTAATTTGCTACATTTCAATCCTAGAGAGCTTTTGGATGACCGATTTGTAAAGAACTATTGACGAGGAGATTCCTATTGAACTTTTAAGGTAAAGAAATCCTCATGATGATGAGTTATTTCTCAATTTTGCTCTTATAATTCATGTCCAATGTTCTAAGTAATAGTGATGATCAAGTCAAAACTATTGAATGTGCAGGTTTCATGCAATTCAAGGTTCTTGAAAGATCTGCTTTGCACCTGCATCACATCATACCACACATGAAGGTATTGCTCCATAGGGCTGATCTGTAGTGAAACCTGAGAAAAGAATATATTCTCATTGATGTAAAATGCTACACATGAGTTCAATTACTAATCCTTTCATGATTGGATATATTCTCACAATTGACATCTGAAGCTTAAAAGACACAAATATTTGAATTAATTGCTATCATTTTTTCTTCCCAAGTACAACATACAATGTTTACGAATTTATTTTTGCAGGAGATGTGAGCAAGAAGAAGGATGTAGATAAGGTTCTTAGAGGAGTGGACCGTGTTTTCATCTTGATTCATTTTGAATATCAGGGATGGAAATGCTTCATTACAACTCGAGATCTTCACCGCTTTTGAGGTTTTACTTCTCATACTCTGCACATCTACTTACAAACATACATAAGAAATCTCATGCACCATCTAGTTACTTCGGTATTTAGTCATTTGTAATTGTAAAAATGAAGTTTACATGCTGTAAATGTAGGCAACATGAAACTCATTGAAGAATGATCTCGGACGTCCGAGACACGTTTGCAGCACCGTTGTATCTACGCATTAGGTACATGTGCATTTAACTGCATCAATATATATTGATGGTGAGTAACGGGGTGATGAGGAATTTGAATTGATAATGGAATCTGACCTGTCTGCAGGAGTACTCTCTTGAAGGACATGAAGCTAGCATCAGTGTACGTGGAGAGGCGGGAAAACTTAAACATGCTGGTTCAGATTAGAAAGAACCTATTGAATAAATCGTTGTCGAGGATCAACCTGGAGACCGGGTCATTCGAGCTGGTTGACAGAGTAGGAACCAATGCGGAAGCTCTGACCGAGTTCGAAGATCTAGTCGGATAAGAGGAAACGAAGGCTCCACTGTATATATGTGTTGGGGTGCAGTGTTGTGGAAATTAAATGTGGATAATTTATTGTTAGATTAACATTTATTCATATACCTGAAAAATTGGTGCACATTTTATATATTGATTTTGATTTGTATGGGTTTCTCACGGGAAAAATATGTACAATTTGAATAATTGTTCCAGTCTTTAAAGTTGTGGTGGCTAATGAATTTCGTCATCACAACTCTCCTGCCTTTATGACTGGTGACGAAATAGCTGTCAAAATAAATATTGTTACCGTCTCGTGGTTACCATAGGCTCTAGTGACACCACTTGTGTAGATAGAGTTGTGGTGAAGAAATTTTTGTCACATTAGCCTTTTTCGTCACTACAAGTCATCAATTTGTCATTTCAGTTTAGTCACCAAAAGGCTATTTTGTTGTAGTGCATGTTCAAAAGAGATATATCATGCATATATGTATACAAGAAACAATCTAGTGTCTCTCACAAATAGGGATGAAAACAGATCGAATATGCTTATTTCCATGTCAATATTCGCTTTATCTCTATCGAATATGCTTACATATATGGATATGATTCAGATATGCATTAAGGAAACCATATCCTTAAAAATACGGATACGAATCCCCATTAGATATTTATTGAATCCGAATACGGATCGAATAAAGAGTAGACCCAAATACGGACTGAATAAAAAGCTAATCCAAATAAATATGAATAAAATAAAGAGTGAAATCCAAACATGGATCCAATAAATATGGAATCTGAGTACGAATTGAATAAAGACCACATATGAATATAATTTTTTTTATCAAAGTTCATAATTATTTTAAAAAATAGCAATGAAAAATAAGCTGCATCATGAAAAAGGGAGCGTCAATGTGATTTGTATTTTTCACTGGAAGCAAAAAGAGGATAATGTTTCGTAACTTTTATTCGTGCTCATCCCCAAACAAACAGAAGTTTATTAATATCGTTAATATATTGTATTTTATAATGTATAATACTAATATAACAACACAGAGTTGTGACTTATATTATATTTACTAATATACAAAACAATACTAAATATTGTATTCGGATATCTCGATCCAGATCTGGATATTCAAGTCATCACCATATCCGTATTTGAAAAACTTTTACAACCCATATCCATATTCGATCCGTATTCGATTAATATTCGGATGCCGATATCCATATCCGATAATTTTCGAATACGATAAGCGTTATCTGTTTTCATCCCTACTGACAAATCAAAACTATAAATGATATAATCAAACAGGATGCAGAAACATTAACACACTCTCCATGGTGCAAGTACGGTGGTGGGAGCATGAACAATCACGACTACTACCATCGTGGCTGCTCATACTTTTATTAGGAACATTGAGAAACTGCCCATAAATGATGCTTACATTAACCATAAGTGTGTGAGTTCCTGAAGATCGAGATGCTACCAGAGGAAGGGTGAATAGTAGAATCAATAACAAACTAAAATCCTTTGTGGAATAATCTTGAGCACAATACAAACAATCAACCAATAAGTATACTTCACATGATATTACCATGGAAACCTAATTGGATGTAAACTATGAACTAAGTCCAAACAAGGATTTTTGGTTAGTTGAGCCAACCAAATGCTTTATTATAGTCCGAAATATTAAAGCGGATATCTCAACCATTTATAAAGCTGCTAACTTTACGACTTTGGATTAAACACTGAAGTCAACACCATAGATGACATTATGGTACCACAAGGATGGACAAACTCTAATTGTCCTCTGACCTCTTCGGATGTGGCTAACTCCAAGGATCCAAGATCAACCTATTGGATCTAACACGTGTATGTGAGGGTCAAGCAAAGCGAGAGGGGCCTACCTGCTTAGTCTCAAATGCTGGAAGGTGACGGTCTCCACTATTCCTAAGAAGATAGACTGGAATAGACTGGAAATATATGTTCTAAGAAGCTATAATCCAGTTGCGGGAAGCAAGAGCTGATGCAGTCTTCAATGTTCTCCTTCCCTTCCATAGGTCAAGAACTCATGTTAGACAGACAAGGAATAAATTCTTGCCGATTTCTCTCTTATAAGAAAAAGAAAGGAAGGTTAGATATCTAATTGTTGCCCCTGCAAGTATAGTATTCTATAAGTTGAATACTACTATATATTAGCCAGGTTTACGGAAAGGTCTAAGTCATTGCTTTCTATGCTCTATCCTCAGCCGGAAAGAATAAACAACTGACACAGGCCGCTTTGTACCCCCACATAAAAAAGTCTACGTAGAAAGTCTCATGGAAAAAATATAGAAAGAATATCTTCACAATATCTAAAATAAAGACATTAATTAGAGAATAAAGGAATATATGCACAAGTAATAATATATCTACCAATGAGCAAATGTGAATAAGATAAAATATCAACGTATATTGTCACCTATCAAAAGTGTTTTGACTGTTGTTAGATTAACTAGAAGATATGGAGGCGATCGAAAACTGCTTCTTGATAGCTTTTTCTGACAAAGCTATCCGTTGAGCTTTTCTCATAGAATGATCGAATAATTTAAAGAACTAGAGAGAGAAAATATGAAAAATGTTATTTGAATATTTTTTCTTTATTGTAGAGAATAGCGAAGAGATGGTGTTTCTTCCAACATTGAGTATGAGGTCTCTTATATAGTGGTCGAAGAAAATATTACTACTGATAACAAATATAAAAAGAAATCAATAAGATTTGATGCATATTATCGATCATGTAAATATGACAGTCGATCATCTCAAGTTGATCGATCATGTTGATCAGGGTGACCAATCATTCGTATTAATGAGGATTAATAAATATCACAAAGATTATGGGTGCATGACACAATGATACGAATTAACAATTCATTAAAAAAGAGTGTGTTGTGCGAGAGTGACATAGGAGGAAAACAGAAAGCGTGATAGTCATCATATATCAAGAAAAGTGAGTTAGCAATGAAGACGATCACAATAACTTGAGAAATTATAAGTGATCGAGCAGAGGATGAAGCAACTGGACAAGCTGGATGGGATTACCCGTCACCTGGAGCTTCTCACTAGTACCATCAGTCCATGTTAGAGCTAGAGTGTAGAAGTTGATACTCTTGTCATTGAGCAGACTACCACTTCCACCTCTTCAGCTCAACAGAGTACCAGAGTACCTTTTTCTATAGTCCAATACTCCGGATGAAGTTCTCCAACAGTCTCCTCTACCGTGCTATAGTTTCATATTACCCACAGTAAAAGTAGATTCCTGAGCTACATAGTCTACCTCCACCTCATATTTGAGCCATTGAAGGATTTGCATTCACAATATGATCGATCATGAAAAATAGGTGGTCGATCATGTATGACCAATCAAGCATAATGGTTGGGGATGGAAGGTGCTCAGGGAGGTTTCTCTCCCCCATCCCAGGCCTCATGCCATACTAGATACAGCAGTTTTCTTCCCATTTATAATGGTCACCACAAAAGCATAGTTGGGGATGGCATGAGGCAACCCTAACTTCCCACGCTATGTAAAGATCCAGAGGGACCAGATTTGTAACGTCTCAGGCTTACATTTTCGGTCCATTATCGAGGAAAACTGGTCTTGACAATTTGTTGGGCTCAGGCCTAATTGAACCCGTTGACAACCACCCAAAATGCTTAAATTTAAGTTGTCAAGTAATAATCCTCACCACTTATAACACACATCCACACTTCGTAAATTTTAGATGTGAGACTATGTTTGAGGGTGTGTGCATTACAAGATTGCATGGTATTGCACAACTAATAGTTTCACTAATGGCACGTGTATAGTCTTAAGAGAGAGTATGTCCCCGAGGATTTGGTTGTAGTATGCAAAGGTTTAGACATGTAAGTGAATATCTGTAATGTAAGAGCTGATAAGATTTGGGGGTGGTTCCTAAAAAGTAATTTTGGAACTTTACAAGAGTATAGTGCAACAATCGCTATTATTATTATTATTATAAAAAGTCAAATGAATAATAAACGAGGAGGACATCGCCACCACTCTTGCACAGCCAGCTCATTGTTGCGCACAAAGTGCGGCAATGGCGTCGGCCGTGGTGGTGTTCCTCTCCCTCGTCTCCATCAGCACCGCCGCCGGTGCCGCCACGGTCCTCCGCACCGTCCCTGACGACATCTACTGCGACAGCTGGCGCCTGTCCGTGGAGACGAACAACGCGGGGCCGTGGTCCTCCATCCCTCGCCGCTGCGAGCCCTTCGTGGCCTCCTACATGACCGGCCCGCGCTACCTCTCCGACTCGGAAGTCGTCTCCTCCGACGCCCTCGCCTTCGCCAGCAGCATCGCCGCAGGCGTGGGTCCGGCGGACGCCTGGGTCTTCGACGTGGATGAGACGCTGCTCTCCAACCTCCCCTTCTACGAGGCGCACGGGTTCGGGGTGGAGGAGTTCAACGAGACCCTGTGGGACGAGTGGGTGGTTGAGGCGCGAGCGCCCGCCCTCCCCGCGAGCCTCAGGTTGTACGAGGAGCTGAGGGGCTTGGGGTTCCGGATGGTGCTGCTCACGGGGCGCGGGGAGCAGCAGAGGGCTCTCACCGAGCACAACCTCTTGATCGCCGGTTACACTTCCTGGGACAGGCTCATCTTGAGGTCAGTGCTCTCTCAATCCCTTCCTCTTCCCCGGTCTCTTTGTTTCAGTGTCTATATAGTTCAAATTGGATGACATATCTTTGATTTGATTGAAAAAAAGTCAGATTTCATCAACAAAAATTAAAGTCATGTTAACTGTCCTTGGAATTCTGTAAAAAAATCTTGTTTTTTTTTTGTAATAAACCATTTCGATCTACCTATGTGCACATATTATGCTCTTGCTTCCATATATAGCACTGACTGTTCTCAAATGGAATATGGGTAAGGTAAAAACAGCTGTTTTAATCTGGACTATGAACTTCTTCACCAACTGTGCCTTAACTGTGTTTGGTACGCAGAAGTAATTGAATCATTAAAAAAGAGGGTGTACTTCCTTTTCCATGTTTGGTATTGACAACAAAGACAATTCACACTGTTGTGTACACAGTTAAATTGATTTTGTCCTGTAGAGAAGCTAACTGCTAGTACACACCTTAGTGACAATAATGATAGATCTAGAATATTAATATGATAGTTCTAAAATACTAAAGACGAGATTTCCTTCTTCTCAACTTTTGCCCAGCATGCTTGAAGAGTGGATCCTCTTGCCTCATTAGTTAAGGGAAAGGAGATCCAATCATATTTATAAACATGATGGTTACCTCTCTATTAAGGTAACCACCACTTAAGGAAAACAACCAATATGCACCCTTTCACAATTAACCATGAGTCACAAAAAAATGTTTGACATCCATACATGGCAGTTTGTGCATTATCCCGCTTGGCTCATGTAAAATATTTGTTGTCTTTCATTTGTTAAGTTAAGTTCTATTAATATAAATCTTGGTGATATATATCTTTGAAGCAGATATGCCCTTTCAAGCATTACTCTACTAATAGTTTATGACATTGAGAAGGCATATCCATACATGGGCAGTTCTTACAGATATTTCAATGTCTATGACATGAGAAGGCATGTTCATGTAAATTCATAGATGTAGTAACTGACAAATGAAGCTTCATAGGAGTGCCAATTAGTTGTGATGCTACAAGGCAAAGAACACACACACACATAATGCACCTAAATGCAGTGGATTTGTATACCTTCCAAAGTACTTTTAACATAAGGAATATGAAGTTTTGTCTTATTTTAATACGTTTTTCTGAAGTTCATTATGTTTTTAAACTATTGTAAAGGATGATGAATGAGGATGCTTCAAGTCTGCAACACTACGATCTAAAAACAATATCTGTTGTAAATAAGATTGCCAATGCATATATTAAACAGTAAATCAACGCATCCAAATGAATTAATGGTTCAAATTTGGGAATTCCCAACTTTCCCATTAATAATCCTCATATGATTATGGCAACCCAAACTATTAATGGTTCAAATTTGGGAATTCCCAACTTTCCCTCCAAACCATTTGGTTTCCCAATTGAAACCAAATTAATTCCAATTGTAATTACATAGGCTTTCCAATTGAAACCTAAATACAATTTTTTAATACAACAATCCCCCACGAATTCACCAATTTGAAAAAGAGATTCAAAAAGATTTAAGAGACTTCTTTCGGCTGCCACACTTTGCTTTCAGTAAAGGTACCTTCCGGTTTGAACCTCTACCTGAGTTTACTACTTTCACTTTGACAGGAACGAAGTGAACTACGTCTTGAACTTCAGACCCTTGGTGTTAAAGTATCCGCTAGAAACAACAAAGCGTTGTTCTTGTTACAATCTTCAGGGTTGGTGCTCTTAAAGGCCATACACCCTTATCCTGTTTCATGAGTGTATTCAGGAAAGTCCCTCTTCCTTTAACTGCGGTTCACAGTAACACTCACATAGGTGGTGTTCTCCAAGGATGCACTGCTAGCATCCTGCCCAAAGGCTTAAACCCATTCAGAGCCTACGCTCTTCCTAAACTTGCAGCTTAAACGGCACTCAGGCTTACAGGGATAAGACACTCATGCTTACGCATAAATATTAGAGTGCTAACCAGTTCTCCAAACAGCTTGTTATTACCACATTGAACCTACTTTGTGGGATCTCCACTCAGATAAGTTGGGTTGCCACTGTGGAGGAACTCCCAATGGGTCTCAGTCTCATCCCAAGCCTATACTTTAGGAATAAAGATCTATCAAGTCCCTTAGTCAACGGATCTGCCGTGTTGTCTTTGGATCCAACAAAATCCACAGCCAACACTCCTCGAGACACCAAATCCCCTTAACGTCTTAAGTCTGATTTGTATGTGTCTCCTTGTTTTCTGATTGTACTTTGAACTCTTGATCTTGGCAATTGTGGTCATATTATCACAATGTACCGAGATCGCAGGAACATGCTGACCTACCATGAGAATTTCAGACAGAAGTTCCCTTAGCCAATAAGCCTCAATTCCAGTAGTGTCCAAAGCACACAACTCGGCCTCAAAGTGGATCGAGCTAGAATGGTCTGCTTCACAGACCTCCAGGAGACTGCACCGCCTCCAAGGGTAAATACATACCATGTAACACCATTACTCCCAGTCTCCTTTATTTTCCCTATCCAGCTTGCATCACTGTATCCTTCTAGTACAGAGGGATGTCTACCATAATGCAAACTAAGGGAAATAGTTCCCTTCAAGTACTTCAGTACTCGATCTAGAGCCTCCCAGTGAATACGGTCAAGACAGCTAGTGTATCTACTCAGCTTTGCAACCGAGAATGAAATATCAGGTCTCGTGCAATTTGCAAGATACATTAAAAACTTCCTATCACTTGTGTTAGCTGAATTACAGGTACTCCACTTTATTCTTAAACAACGTTTTGGATGAATCAAAAGGAGTGCTTACAGCTTTGCAATCTTCATATCCAAATTTCTCAAGTACTTTCTCAATATAGTGAGATTGAGAAACTACAATCCCATCAACTGACCTTGTCAGTTTGAGACCCAAGATCACATCAGCAACGCCCATGTCCTTCATCTCAAACTTGCTACTTAAGAATGCCTTAGTATTGATAATCCTCATATGTGATCTGAATAACAAATATGTCATCAACATATAGGCACAAGACAATACACTCATCACCTTTCACCTTGGAATAAACACACTTATCGGATTCATGAACCTTAAAGCCACATGACAAAATAGTCTTGTCAAATTTTTCATGCCACTGCTTTGGTGCTTGTTTTCAATCCGTAAAGCGATTTGACAAAGCTTGCAAACCTTTCCCTCATTTCCAGGAGTCACGAGCCCATCAGGTTGATCCATATAGATCTCTTCCTCAAAATCGCCATGCAGGAAGGCAGTCTTCACATCCATTTGGTGGATAGAGAGATCATTTATAGATGCCAATGTTATGAGCATCCGGATTGTGGTCATCCTAGGTCACAGGGGAATAGGTATCAAAATAATCGATACCTTCTTTTTGCCTAAAGCCCTTGGCAACTAATCTGACTTTGTACTTTTCAATTGATCCGTCAGGTCTAAGCTTTCTCTTAAACACCCACTTGCACCCAATGGTAGAGCACCCTTTGGGTAAGACCAACTCTCAAGTCCCATTAGCCATAATGGAATCCATCTCAGATTTGATGGCTTCCTTCCATTGTTTTGCTTCAGATGAAGCCATGGCTTCCTTGTAACTTGGTGGATCACTCTCGATCTGGTAGACAACGAAGTCGCTACCCAGATCCTTGGCTATCCGAGGTCTTTTACTCCTCCTTGGCTCAATCTCTTCAGAAAGATCATTGGGTTCAGGTTGAATCTCAACCCCCACATTCGATATCCTTTCCAGTTGATCTGGAATAGATCCTGATGTAGAGGCGCCCTCAATGGTCAGATTCTGATGAATTCTAGTCTTCAACGGAAAGAACATCCTCAAAGAAGGTAGCATCACGGAGTTCAACAATGGTGTTGACATCTATGGCCCGGTATCTCGGACCGAATTACCAAGAACCTATATGCATAGCTATTTTCCAGGTAACCTAAGAAGACCAAATCACAGTTTTAGGACCAAGTTTCTTTCTCTTGTGTTCTGGGACTAAAACCTTAGCGAGACAGCCCCACACTTTGAGATATCTTAAACTCGGTTTCCTATTTCTCCAAAGTTCAAAGGGACATTTTTCCATATGTCTCGGAGGAACCCTATTCAGAATATGGCAAGTCGTATTCAAGGCTTCTCCCCACATATAGGTTGGAAGTCCAGAACTCTGTAGGAGAGCATTGATCATGTCAGTTAAGGTTCTATTTTTCCGTTCTGCTATCCCATTTGATGCGGTGAATATGGGGCTGTAACTTCATGAACTATGCCAAATGATTTGCATTGTTCATCAAATAAGTTAGAGGTATATTCACCTCCTCTGTCTGACTTAAGGCGTTTAAGCACTTTTCCTGTTTGTGTCTCGGCCTCATTCTTAAATATAAGAAATTTCTCTAAGGCTTCATCCTTAGTTTTCATTAGATATACATAGCAGTATCTACTGCCGTCATCTATAAAGGTGATAAAGTATTTCTTATTTTCTCGGGTCAACACACCATTAAACTCACCGATATCCGTGTGCAATAGATCCAAGATCTCACTATCTCTAGAGACAGACTGAAAAGACTTCCTAGGTGTCTTAGCTTGTACAAAGATTTCACATTTTTGAGTTTTATCAATGGTGTGTTTAGGATCACTCTAAATTCATCTTTCTTTTAATTGAATTTAAGTTTACATGTCCCAATCTATCATGCCACAGATCACAAGATTCTAGATTATTCACAACATGAGACATAATTAGAACATTCAGAACTCAAAACATTCATCTCATTAATGTTTACTGAATCACATCTAATTCTAAACAACAAATCAAAATCAGCCAAATAACCTTTTCCATAAAAAATGTCATGTCTCAGAATGACAACTTTATTACATTTAAAGTTTAATTCAAAACCATTTCTAACTAAGATAGAGCCAGATAACACATTCTTCTTAATGTCAGGAACATGCAGCACCCTGTGCAACGTCCAGACACGTCCACAGGAGAACCTCAAGTTGACTTGTCCTGACCCTAGCACCCTGGCTGCAGAATCATTCCCCATCTTCACAGTCCCACCGCTGCAGGTCTGATAAGAAGGAAAATATTTGTATTGAAGCGAATCGCTTTTGTATGGGATTGGTCATCCGTGTAACGTCTTTTGGGGGGCGAATGGTATCCTTATTGATATCATCTACCCCCTTTTTTTCCTTTTCGTTCCCACTGTAAGTATCCTCTATCTAATTTCTTAATAATATGGGGCGAACACCTATGGGTGTATCCCCCTTTTTGGAGTGTCAAAAAAAATATATTTACATTGGCTCCCGTATCCACGAGCCACTCATTTGGATCATGGATATGATATAGTTCAGGTTTTACAGAGACATACCCCTCGCTAGCCCCGAGTCCATAGTGATCATATTCACTTGTGGACTCCCGTCTGCAGCCTTAGGTTGAGCCTTTAAGGACGGACAATCCTTCTTCCAATGGCCAACGTGATTACAGTGCCAGCAAGGTTTATTCTTTGCCTTTTTCTGGATCTTGCCCTTTGGTTTCATTTTGTTGTTATTAGGACCCTTTCCCTTCTTATCCTTGCCCTTCGAGGTCATGAAATTGACCTTAGCCTGAATATCAATAGGAAGCACATGTTTTTGTTTCCTGTGTTCCTCCTCTATGGCAATTGCCACCATCAAGTCATCCATAGAAATTTTCCCCTTCAAATTTTCCCCTTCCTGTATTTCAGGGTCATACCGAAGTCTTCCCACGACTTGGGGAATTTTTCTATGATGCACATGACTTGAAACTTCTCTGGAAGTTTCATTTCGGCATCTTCTAAACCATGGAGCAGGAGTAAAAACTCGTGTGCCTATTCAGAGACTGACTTCCCTTCGGCCATGGAAAACTTTGAAAACTTGGCTACGGAGTATTTCTCAATACCGAGGTCTTCGGTATTATACTTCCGATCCAAGTCTTCCCATAGCCCCTTCGCAATCTGCGTGGACGAACAATATACGTCAAACAACGTGTTGGACAGAGCCAACAAGATGCAACCATGACATATACGGTCGCGTTCCTTCCACGCAGATTGCGCCTTTTGGCTATCGGGTGAGGGGTTTTCCATCTCCACCGTAGGACAATCGGTTTCAAGCATCGAGATTAACCCTATGGTGGTTAACCAGATCTTCATGCGTTGTTGCCAACGCTTAAAGTTTTGTCCACCGAACTTTTCAGGCATACCTGTCATATCAACCCTCGATTTAAACATTAATTCTGACATTCTAAAATCGGTTCGGGATATCTTCTCTAAGATTGTTGTAAATAAGACTGCCAATGCATATATTAAACAGTAAATCAACGGATCCAAATGAATTAACAGAGAAACAATACCAAATAAGATTATATTAATCGTATGTTTCCCAATCATTATCCGATTATAATATGCAAACGGGAACCGATTAAATGAACGGAAATATAAATAAGGGCACGATCCAGAAAGGGTAAAGCAATAAACATATTGCGACAACCAAAATGAAATAAAGATTAGTTTAGAAGTCACCGAAGCGTCCATGAAATGGACTGTCCTTAGAGAAGATATCGCCCCCACAATACCGGTGCGTAGGGTACTGGCGATCCGCTCCCAGGATACGACGGCTCACGATCTTCGTCGGCGCACACCAACGGGATCGTCCTCTATTATACCTCAGAGAACTGCAGCCGAGAGGAGAAGAGGGAGACGTTCGTCCGTGAGAGTAAGAACCAGAGAGAGAGAGAAACGGCGTGAGAGGTTTTTCTTGCGAGTGAAAAAAAAGGCGTCGGGTGAAGGATATAAAAAGAGGGGCTCGCTTGCCCTAGCGCGCGGTGACCTTTGGTTTCCGAAAACGCCCCTCAACGGGCGTGTCCATTCGGATTCCAAACCCGCGGCTAAATCGAGCCGTTTGGATCAAGTCTGATTCCCAATGTAATCGAAATCAAATTAATCTGCCTGATTAATTTATTCGATCAGTCAAATGAAACCCGCAGTAAAAGTATCGAGATCCGAGATCCGAATTGAGTTTCCCGAGCCGGAGCCGGAGCGCGCGCGCGTGGTCCTCCATTCCTCCTCTCTACTATTGCTACAAGAGCTTGGGTTGTGAACTCATATATAAGTCCACCAGAAGTTTAGATCTCTAAGGTATGGTACTGAACTTCAACACAAACTAATTAATGTTTCAAATTTGGGAATTTCCAACTTTCCCTCCAAACCATTTGGTTTCCCAATTGAAACCAAATTAATTCCAATTGTAATTACATATGCTTTCCAATTGAAACCTAAATACAATTATTTTAATACAACAATATCTCTATGCTCTTGCCCACATCAAGCCTATATCCTCCGTAACCCTCAGAAAAATATTAAATTTGACATCATTACGTGAACGCATTCCAATTGAGAGGAAGATAAAGGCAATATTGGGAGGTAACCATAGAATCTATAGCATAGAGGTTTAAAGGCTATTGCTGCTTGTCCGTGGCCTATTAGATAAAAATATCAAATCTGCATTAGGGAAAATTGGAAGCAAAGGAGTATCAGACCTTGTATTGCATGCTTAGGAGATTGGTAGGACTACGAGGCTACTTTTGGGATGGGAATGGGAGTTTGAGGATTGTTGTGAACAGGGATTCCGAATATGATGGAATCTTGTATCCACTGGAATTAAAACTCCCAGTCACTGTTTTGGCATAGCAAACAAGGGAAAAGGAGTAGACATAGTTCCTTTTAAAAAAGAAGAAGAGAGAGTAGACATTATTACTTCATACCAAACACAGCGAGCTTCAAAAGGCTCTACCAAAGGTGGGAGAACTTTTAGAAGTGGTCATTACATTAAATTCTGTGATGTTCTAAGTGCAACTGTGATACCAATTGTATGAGACTCCTCATATACAAATACACATCATTCCTCACCCTTTGTAAATATGTAATCATTATGCTATTTCCGAATGCCTGGTTATGCTGCTTATTCCAGACTTCCAAATCCACATAGTTCTGAAGAAGGGGAAATGAGAAATCTTTCTTCAGCTAAATGAATCAGATGTTTCATTTCGTATCCCATGATAATATAGTCGATTAAATCCAGTTTAGGAAGGAGATCCACTGAAATGGGGGTGCAATAAATGATCAGAGCTCTCACCTTCTGTCTCCCACCTTTAAATATGTTTTATTTATTTCTCATGTAATTTAAAACTTTTCATTCTTATTTCTCATTCGTTATTTTTTTAATATACAATTCTTCACATACAAATGTTATAAGTTGAATCTTATGGCGCAAAAATAAAAATCCGTATTCAAAAATAAAAAGACATAAAATAGTTGCATTTTTTATCATAATGACTTTCATATCAACCATCCATCATATATACAACCAATAAAATTAGACTTTCCAAAACCATTTCTATTTTAAATTTTTAGTATCATCAGGTGTTATAAGTAAATAAAGAATATAGCCATAAGTATAATAGATATAGGAATTTTTCCCTTTAGTTTTAATAAAGGGTGCCATGCATATAATAACGATCATCCTGTCTATAAAACATATATACACATCTATTGAGTGGATTATGTGTGTGTATCATTCATTGTAAATGTATATGAGATTTATAGAACTAATTTTTAAATTCAACAGTGTGGATTGAAATGGTCAAATACAATCTTGTATTTAAAAAAAAATGACATGATTGAAATAGTCTATACAATCTTTGAATTTTTTAAAAATGTGTGACATATATATTTTATTTTATTCTAGAATATCTCTATGTAAAAGTAGACAAATTTAATTGTAGATTTCTATAAGTTAATAAAATTAATTTTATATTAATAAAACTATAATGCGAAGAAAGCACTAATATGTGTGCCTCTACTTTTAGTGTTGCTATTGTGAACTGAATGCATTTTCGTTATCATTTCTCCATCCATTGTAGATAGAGAGCGCCATAGGAAAGAGATGTGTGTGTGTATAATTTGAAAAAAAAGACATGCATATATTAAGTTTCATCTTTAAAAAATGTCAAATCATTGAGTGAATAATGTTGCATATTTTGCAATCAAGATCCCTCCATTATCCATTACAAAGGCATTTTTATAAAAATATAATTTTCTATATCCAACCTTATGAATTGAATCCTTATTAATTAATATGCAAATAAAAGTCTGTACTAAATGTGTGTTTGTGAGTTTTTGTATTTTGTTATTGTGTTTTAAAAAGCTGACATACCTATATAATATTTCAATTCATTTTTAAAAATTACATGTAATAAACTTAGATAAATTCAACAGAATAATTCATTAATTTAATAAAATTACATTAATAAAAAATACAGTACTAAGAAATATATAATTTAATTTTAGGGAAATTACAAAAAGGTCCAACTATGTGTCGATTCCCTTTATGTTTTTCATTTATCTTCATCCATCAATTTCTATACTACCCAACCTACATACAAAAGTAGATTAAACACACACACACCCACGCACGCATGCACACGTGCGCCCCCGTGCACGCACACGTACATGCACACACACACACACACACACACACACACACACACAAGCGAGCACGCGCTCGCCCGCCCGCTCACACAACACACACACACACACACACCCCATGCAGACACACGCACACACACACACACACATCAAGCAGACACACACACACCACACACACACCAACAAAACCACGCACACACGCACTCATGCACCCAACCACCCACGCACGCATGCACACACGTGCCCCCCCCCCCCCCCCCCCCCCACACACACACACACGCACGCATGTGCACGCACGCACACCCACACACACACATGCGCACACCCACACACCCCACACGCCCACGCCCACATGCCCACACGCCCACTCCCACTCACACGCACACAAGCACAAGAATAAGCATATCCTTAAGAATTGCTATGAACTTGAAAGACTAATTTTATGTTGAATATAGGTGTTAAATGCTAGTGGTTATTTATTTATATATTTTATAACTCAACTGCATAAGGGCAGGATAACATGATCATTTAGAGACTATAATATACAGGTTTAAAATTTCATGATAAGTTTAATGTTGTCTTTGGAGAGTTGATAGAAACTACTCTTAATTGTTTGAATTCTTGAGCAAGTAGCTCTACAATTGTAAGCATTTGGAAACAAGAAAGCTACTCGTTTTTTGTTACATGAAAATTGGTCATTTCTCTGTATTGTGTAAGCTGAAATCATAGATTTTGTTCACCTGCGCAACTGATTTGCTATATGCTGCTGGTCTGGATCTACGATGACACAGGAATGCGACGGATGTAGGGAAGAAGGCGGTGGACTACAAGTCGGAGAAGAGGGCATTGGTGGAGGCGGAAGGATACAGGATCCTGGGCAATTCTGGGGATCAGTGGAGTGATCTTCTCGGATCGGCGACTGCTGCACGTTCCTTCAAACTGCCAAACCCCATGTATCATATTGAATGATGTAGGATTTCTTGAAAGTCGTTGCACATCATTAGCATTGGATGATATCCCTCTGAATGTCATCATTTATCATTGTCATATATGACATAGTTGATATCATTATTATGAGAAGTGATAAGAGTTTTTTTTCTGTTTATTTAAGTATCTCAGAATTAGGATAGTAATTGATCCGTTGGTATAAATCATGCCCTTACCTAAAATCTTTGTTCATGAAAGTGGTCCCTGCGGTCGCATATGTGGCCGCATATGCTTAAACGGCCTCCTTAGTACACTAATTACCTGAAGTCCTGCTTTATGCGCCCTTTGCGCATATATGGTCCGCATATGCAGGTTGTGTGGACGCATACATGCTCCATGCGCCCTCTTAAGGACCAGTTGGGAAATCGAATCTGGATCTTAAGATCCAGATCTTGTATTATTTTGATTTTATATATTAAATTAGATTATGTAATACTATATTTGATGATTTTCATATTTAGTTGTACTATTTTGAGCTCCACATGAAAAACATTTTTCTTAGATCTTCTGTTGGACCACATTTATTCATAAATTCTATTTAGTTATAGTCACTTTTGTAGATATTTATTTATTTTTAAATAAAAATAAAAAACCGCGTAGAATCGCATATACTTCGCATATGCCCCCGCATACCGCTTAATCGCTATTCAGCGACTTGTCCGAATGCATACACATACCGCTTTCTTGAACCTTGCCTAAAATACCTATTAGACGTCGTATCAATATTGTTTTACTGCCAACAAAACCTTTTTATGGTAATCCAAACAAGTTACCTCTCAAAATAACCGAGAGGTTATTTAACGCCTAAATGTTGTCATTTTTTTGAGATTTAATTGAGATTCATACCAAGAAAATGCCTCTTCCCGGCTGACCATAGATGAGTTTTAGGTTAACATTTAGCCTAAAAATGCAACCACCTGAGAATATTATATAATAGAATTTTATTCATAGTTAAACATGTATCACATCAAGTACATATGAAAGCAAATAATCAGATTTCACAGAAGCACAATAGAATAACTACTCAAGTGATGTACCCTATTTGGTATTGCTAAATTTCTGGAACTATACTTTCGATCTTAATCTCTACTGCTACAACAACAGCTTAAGCACCACTTGAGACATGTCGGATGGTACAAATGAAAAGAATCCAATTCTAATTTGTTAGACTGTGCAAATCACTTGGAATTTCACCCTTTTCAAGGTGATCTGTAGGGATATCTGGTCCGATCAAGTATTGAGAACACTAACGATATTGAATGGAACGGACAATGCGAGCTGGCGAAAACAAGCAGCACAGTAAGATCAGTTGTCTATGGTTGTAGTTACAATGTCATGTTATGCTATGGACTGCAGGTGTCATCAGCTCGATATAAAAAGTTATGCAAGAAATGGTTTGAAGAAAATAAATACTTGTAAGTTATGCACGAAATGGTTCGAGGAACGAATAAATCATTACAAGTTATACAGAAAATTATTTTAAGGAGAAACATGCCATTACAAATTATGCAAGCAATGATTTAACAAAAATAAATTTTCACAAGTTGTTCAAAGTTATCTTGAAGGTTCACATGCAAGATCGATTTAAAAGACAAAGGAACCAAGTGCACGATATGATTCTCATGAAACAATCCCACATGACGAGAACTGGTTGTTTGTATATTTTATGTATATTGCATATGTATATACATATTTATGAAAGAAATCGATATACATGTTTGGTAAATGAACTAAATATGCACATGAACTAGTAGGCATATGATGATAATTTACATGAAAAGTCAAGTATATGCAATGTAATGGAGTAAAGACAGTTAGAACTCCCATGCATGACCTCCGATATATATTGGCATTAGGTTTATGCAAAATTATATTTGTCTATTTCATGTGTAAGATAAGGTTGATTACACATTCATCAATATATTTGGTGTAGTAAGATTTATTGCACGAGCATGAAGGATATATGTATCTCCTCTGGAACCCTAGGACATGCTATTGTATTGGTTAATATCTTTTTGCCACTATACCCTTATTAGTAATGCAATAATGGAACTCTTAGTTTGATGGATACCATGTATATTGTTGAAATTGATTTTTTAAGTGCTTATTGATTACCATGCATGAATCAATAACATCCAAATGTGTGATTTAATGTCGCATGCTTCCTTCGACTCGCACGATCCATTCTGTTGCATGGTAGAGCAAGGCCACACTTGAAGCAAATTTGATAGGTAAGTTCATATCAAAAACTATAACATTCTTTATGGAACAAATCAATGGGAAGAAACAAGTTTACCTTAAAGTAGTAATGGGTGAGGAATATGCTCACATGAGAGGAGCTTGTGTAAGCTTTCCATGTAGTAGGAAATAAGTCGGAGAAGATGAAGGACAAAGAGTGGATGGTGATGAGAAATCTCACAAATGGTATAATTCAACTATTCTTTAGGGTTAATGCTCTTTCAAAGACACGAATCTAAATAATGAAAGGGAGGTCTAAAAGACACTTAAAGGATGCGACAAGTTCAAAAAATCTCCAACGAATAAGTTATTATCGAAGAAGAAGAAACTAATCTAATAAAATTTATCGACAAATCTGGAGGCATTCTTGGATGTGTTCAAGATTTTGACTGATCTTGTTAAAATCTCCAACAAATAAGTTACGGTTGGACTAAGTTATTTTTAATTAACTTCTTTAGGTACTTAGATGTAACTTACCTGGTCTTTTATGCCAAAGGCTAACTGTTGCAACCAAGCAGTCATAAACATTATTTTGTTAAAGTCTACAACATAAATATCTTTAAACCTTTTTCCAAATAGTAGGGATTCATTACTATATTCATAAAAAATCTTGAAGGAGATAGATGAAAATAAAATATTAAAACTTTTATCGCAAACTTATCTTACACTAAGTCATTTATAGGATTATTAAATTCACAAAATATTATCACAAAATCTTGAAGGAGATAGATGAAAACAAATATTAAAACTTTTATCACAAAATATTAAAACTGTTATCATAAACTTTTATCACAACTTTTGGGTCCAAGGGTAAGAATTTCTCTCTCCAATTTGACTAAACAACTTGTTATGAGATGATAAACTATCAGTAAACCTTGTGTTATTTTTATCACATGGATTACTTTTAGATCCAAATAGTTTATCTATCTATTTTTCTTTAATAAATCTAGCTAGGTCATTTATAGGATTATTAAAATTTAATTTAAGACTACTAATATCCTATCCAAGAAATGTAATATTTTCTTTTAAGCATGATGATTCTTCACTAAAAGTATCTTTTCAAGAACTAACATATTTATCTTTTTAACTAACTTTTGATTTTATAATTGAGAACTTTCTAATTCTGTAAAGAGTTTATAAAAGGCATCTTAAAGTTCAATGTAGTTTCTTGAGTTACCACATCTTTTAGAGCCATTAGTCTGAGGCATGTTGATTCCCCATCATCTGAGTTGAGTCACTTTGAATCCGAGTCGTACCTTGTTACTTGTAGTGCTTTCTTCTTGTTATGGTTATTAAACTTTTTTGATCGATCCTTCTTGTTTTCCTTTTCTTGCTTCGGTAGGGATAATATTTCATAGATGTCCCTTCTTCTTGCATTCATAACATGTGGGTGCTTATTCGTTAATATTTCACTCATAGCATTTATGGGAAAGCATCTTCTTGTTTTCCTTTTCCTGCACTCATAGCATCTTATGGAAAATAAATCTCCATATTGTTTTCCTTTTCTTCTTCACTAATATTGCACTCATATCACCTTCTTGTTTTCCTTTTCTTGCGCTCATAGCATCTTATGGGAAAGCAAACTCCACATTCTTCACATGTTATTATTATTCATATATGAGGGGTAAGGATGCATCCGTAGGATAGTGCTCAAATCCCAAACTTATACATGTACGTACTTTATATTGGACTATCATCAATAAATTGAAAAGATAAATCTGACCATAATTTCTCGATCTTCATGTGTGAGTTGGTAAATTCAATTGGGTTTGCTTTGTGATTAATAAATTGTGATGCCTCGAAACCCATCTCCCATTGACTTTAAGACTCCATTTCATCTAATAGATTCATTTAACTCTAACTCATTGTGTCTCTGTTCCTCTATATGTAGCTCCATATTATGACACTTAGGCTACTCTTTAGCCTAAGTATAGGGGGAACCAAGTTTTTCCGTGATTGTTTACCTCGGGTCCCTTCTCCTTTATTCACATATCTCTACTTAGGTTATTCACAACTTAAGTATAGGAGAGACCCTAGTTCCTGTAAACTTCTATTCATTACTCACTAAACCATCTCCTTGTCTTATCATATACTTAGGCTATTTTTAACCTAAGTATAGGGGGAACACCAAGTCAATTCCAATTTATCTCTTTATATTTAGTAAGAGTTATGGCTTCATATCACTTAGTTCTATGAGGACATAGCACAAGCAAAGTATAGGGGTTTTCGTATATATTTCATATATACTTTATCCATAGCTCATAGTTTCAAACTTTTAAAAACTTATTGGATTAAGGATAAAGTACCTCTTGAACAGATTTTTGTAAAATTGGTTGAAAATCTTTATAACTATGTGACATTATTTTGAAAAATATTTTACACTAATCTGTAAAAAATGGAGATTTTACTTGTTTGAAAAAAACATTCATAAAATGTATGGAAAATCTATATTTATGTCACATGATTTGAAAATTATTTTCAAAAGGAGGGTGCAAATAAGACTAACAAATGGGTTTACATACATCTAACTCTAACTTTATTCAAAAAAATAGGAAAAATAAAAAAAATCACAAAAATACTAACTAATAAGTTGGTTTTATCCCCGATACTTACACATTCACGCAAAACTTATGAAGTTCATACTTAGTTTTTGTATTCCTTTGATTTAGAGTTAACCGACCTTAGTCACTAGTGTCTATGACTTAATAATTCACACTTCCCTATTTTTAAAGATATACATGCCACATTTGCATGTTTAGCCTCTACCTTAAAGAATATGACATGTACCTCACATGCATGCCTATAAATATGATGCGATAAGTTGAGGTTTCAATTGAGGATCTAGGATGGAGAATTTGAGTTTAGACTTGATTTCATGGTACTCGATGATGGGATCAAATCAGTGAAGGCTTCATGAAACCTGAGTATCATCAACTTAGCCAATATGAGAACAAGTTATTATACAAATCTTGTGATATTGACCTGAGTGCCAGGATGTAATGATATTATAAAAATGTTGATTAATTTGGGCCAATCTTGGTAAAATTAGTGGAGCTAACCAAATGAAAAAAAGAAAAGAAAGAAAAATGTCAAAAAGCCCATACATTACAAAGTCAAAAAACAAAGAGCTTACACCAAAACGAGCGCTCACAAACTTTACAAAGTGTCCAATTGGACCAACATATTTATGCTTTTATAAGTTAGGATAGCACCATAAAACGGGTGCACATCGTATAGTGATACAAGCCTATATGCCGAAGGTATAATAAATACTCAAAATAGACACATCCCAATGCATTCCTAGAGAAACAAGCACATACAACTCAGCCTCTTTTGACGGACACACTGATCAACATCAAAAATACATGTGTTGAGTTAATAAAGCACTTGAGAGGATTCTTGTTCCAATGAAAGGAAGAGAACAAAAAATACAACCATGTTCCCTCCATAAATTGGCATTCCATCTACCTTTTAATGATAGACACCTAAAGAGACAGTGGATTGAATGCATGAATAGATTTATTCCTTAGTGGATTTAGTCCATAGAAGAGCATCTTGGACTAGAACCTAGGGAGACATTTTGACTCTACACTTATAAATACAGTCAACACTTATTTCCATATCCCTTATTATATATGTATGCACAAAGAGTCTAATAATAAGGGAAGTTGAGTTCCTTTTGTCTAGGATGTGGTTCAACTTAGAATTGTAGGATCATTGATGAATCCACATTTCATCAACTTTATTATTTCATTTTGGCCTTTAAATCCTAGCTAGATACATGCAAATAGAACTACTTTGCACAAATTTACATTCATTATTTATTGTATAATTATTATATAAAATGCATTATTTAAAGTCAAAATAAAAGAATAAAGAAACTAAAAGGAAAATAAATAAAATATCAAAGGTATTTTATGACCTTAAACCCCGAGACCTAGGCATCTTGATGACTGGGTCGAAAAGGAATAAAGTAGGATGAGATAAGGGTCAAATACACAATAAAAACCCTAATTTTATTCTCTAATATTGCATTTTTAGGACCTATTTTATTTTCTATTATTATTTATTCCTCAAATCAATAAACTTTGATCATGAAATTTATAGATAAAAATATATAGAAAAATATAAAATTGATTTCATAATAAAAATAATACATACTGTATATTTTATACTGAGAATAAAAATCCAAAATCCAATTTCCCAGACCCATATCTTCTCCATATGAACTCAAAATGCATCAACATCACCTTTAATTGTATATAGCTTTTAGTAACACATTTAATTATGATTTCATTTAATTTAGAATTAATATATAAAAGTTAGGTTTTTGACCCCTATTATACTATATAACTGAATAAAATATTCATTTTATTTACTCTTTATATTTCATATTTTTCATATTTTTATCATTTTTAAAATTTTAATTATAATATGTATACATATTTAGAATATAATAAAACCTTAAAAAAATACTAAAATAAAATTGTATATAAAAATACAAAGATGAATATATTATACTTATACCTATATGATATGTACCTCTATTTATTTAAATGTACATAGTATATCAGGAAAAAGAAATATATATATTAAAATAAGTTATAAATTATGTATATAAAATAATAAAATATAAAATAAAAAGAAATTACATAATATATAAATGAATTTACCAATATTCATACCCTTAAAAAGTAAAATGCAATAAATAAAAAATATATTAAAATACGATGGAAAATAATAAACACTTTTTATTTTAAAACTTCAATTTAATTAATTCATTTATTATTTATTAATGATTTTACAAAAAATTTATCAGTAGCTTTTTCCTGGTTGGTCCACATGGACCAACCAGATTGAGTCGCCTGTTGACCTAGGCTCAACTCTTTGACTCCAGGTCTAGGCTGGCAGAACCTCTCATTGGAGAATCGATCACCACATGTGACTTCCTCCATATGCTACAATTACCTTTCTCTAGTAGGTAACTTTAGATTTAGTTTTTTTGTGCCTTTGTTGTAGTGTAACAACCCATCATCTTCAACTTCATCCTTTCATCTCGTCGTGGCTCGCACCCTTATCGTCGTGTATGCCTCATCTTCTCCGCATCTCCTCACGTGAACTCATCAACTCTGTTCACGTATAGTGGTCGGAGAGCATCTCCTTCTCCCCCATTTTCTCAGAAGGCCACATTCGCTCCATAGATTTTTTGCATGTAACGTGAACCGAGCCCATGCTTAAGCTCTTCTTTTTGTTTCTAGTCATTAGATCTCTTCCGTCGCACCCATAGTGACACAATAGCCCCATCATGCCACCTTTCTCCAAGAAGAGAAACACCATCGTGGTTCACCATTACAGGTTGTCGTAGGTTGCAGAACAAAGATAGGGGCTGGAAGCTACAGTTTGAATGGATCACCCCCTCCTCTCTTGGCTGCTAGATTAAATCTCGGGTGTTTTGCATCCATACTCCCAAATTATTTTATTTTATCACATGTGTCCTCGCCATTAGGAGTGCATCTACTCATGCCACATGGATAAGTTGTGGTTTTACATCCACACCCTCGTATTTTTGGGAAACATACATTTTTGAACTGCAGTTGCATTTTTGCATTTTTATATATACCCAAGTACTTAAACGTGAATTAATTAATCGTTTAAACTCCATTTTTTTGTTAAATTTATTTTATTAGAAAGTTGCTTTGAATTTGTACATTGTATCAAATTTCACAAGATTCTGATGCATACATTATTAATGGTGAATTTATGAATCCAGATACTAGTTTGGTATTTTTATTAATAATCTTTGAATACACAATATCACTTGCTCATATTTGGAAATGTTGTAGACCTACATAACATCGAAAGCATATCCAAGTTTCATCAAAAGATCTTTTGATTTGTGGTACGTAGAATTTCTACAATATTTCAAGTAATTGATTTATTTATGGAATATGTCATCTATTTGAAAATCTAAAAATATGTCCATGTCTCTGAATTTGTTCTATAACTAGGGGTTTTAATTTTATTTTTATCTTCTTGTTTAAATAGTCAAAAAAATAAAAAAACATCATTTCAACATTCATGTTATCTTGTATTTTTAATGTATTCATTACACTTCATAAAATACCAAAAAAATTGTAGCTTGCCCCATATATATCTATATCCTATCCAATGGGCATTGAGTTATATTCGGTCTAGTGTCCAAAAACTCAAAATTACTTCAAAAGTTACAAAAATAAATAACCCTTGAAATAATGTCAAAAATTCAAAAATAAGGTTTTGTTTTCTTTTATATTGTCGTGTCTATCAAGGAAAAATATAGACATAATTTTAAGACTTCATTTTGAGCTATTGGTGGTTTTTTTTAGTATCCTATTTGACTTCTTTCTCCAAGTGTAAGGTTGCGTGTTTTATTTTATTACTTGTATTTTCTTATTTCTAAAAATTGTAAAAAAGCACAAAATTAATTAAAATGCCAAAAAGATTTTATTCTCTTTATTTTAACTTTATTTGATGAATTTTAAGAATCCAAAATATTTTATTTATTTCCTTTATTTATATCTCTCTCTTATTATTTAGATATCCATATATATACACATCTTTCATTATTCTTTATATTAGTATTAATACAATTTTATTTATAAATAAAAAATAACAAAAACAATTGCATATTTAAAAATCAAATAAAAAATAAAAATTTAAAAAACCTTCAAAATGTAACACAAATAAAAAGACAAGAGAAGGAAAACTGTGGATTCACTTCCCAATCTATCATGTTTACTCCCTGAGTTTGACACTCTACATACTTTCACTATACACACATTTTATAGAGTTAAATAAAATAAATTTTAAATCCACACATTTTGCATTTCTTTATTCATTGATTGTGGGTTAATTGTTGAATTAGTACGAGTCTCGTGAGCGGTCGCTTCGACGTCTGTTAATCCACCTTGTGGATTGATAAGACCCTCGTAGATCTCTGCTTTTGAAATGGCACTATTGTCGGGCAGCAACACTGTATAGATTATGTATCTTTGCATCTTTGTTTCTTGTCTCTTGTCTACTTATCTGCCTTTATTTCTTTATTTTTATTTGATATTTATTTTTTAACTGTTCTGGCATCTTCCTCTGTTTGATCTTGTTGTAGGGACCACTACATGAGGGAGGACTTGTGCACTCTAGCAAGGCAGAGCCAACTTTTTGACTTAGCTGTGGCAGGAGAGCGCAATAAGAGCAAACTTAGGGAAGTGTGAAGAGTGGTCCACTTTGGATTTTATTTTATTTTATTTTATTTGTAATTTAAGTGAGAGAGAGGCACACATATAATTGTAATAACTTGGACTCTCCAGGACACTACCAGTTCATGAGGTCCACTGCCCGAGTGATTGTTCACTTGGAGGCCTCGACATTTTTGTCATGTTTTCTTCGCTTTTCTTTTTCTTTATTTAATGATTTTATTTTATTTATTTTGTGTGATTGAGCCCTAATTCTAGGATTTCTTGATGATAGAGTAGATCCAAACACATAATTATATTTGCATGTACATATAGATTTGTACTTGGACATAGGCAAATCTAATGGTTGATTATTTGGACTTGAGACTACGCATTGCGAGAAACCTCACACAACATTTGTAGGACCTACTGTGGTGGGCATCTAGAGGTTTCCAAGACTGGACCTTAGGTTTCTTTTCTAGATAATTAGCATCTTGTTCTTCACAATAATAACACATTCTATCTAGGGCGATTTCATCGACTTTGCATTTCATATAGATATGTTTCAATTCTGCTTAGCATCCTTGCATGAAGAGAGCTGGAGGCAAGGTGAGCATTTTTGCTTAGCATTCGTCATTGTTTCCGTCTCGCATTTCTTTTGCAACTCTCTCCCTCTGATTTTGTCACTTAGGATACTAAAGGAATTGATCCCTCAATAGGTTCCTGCATTTTTTATTATAAATCCACAAAAAAGTGATAGCTAATAAAATTGGGACTGCTAACATTACTCGACCCTAAAATCAAAAAGAAAAAAATCCTTGTCTTGGGGAGAGTATCCCACTCATTGTTTTCGCATTTTATTTGCCATGTACACACTAAGGATTAGTTCCCCAATACCAGCCCTACCTACGTATTTGTACAACTTTGTAAAATCCACCTAACTCTAAAATTATACAAGATATAAAAACCAAACTTTCACGGTCATCATTGTATTGAGTAGGTGAATTGAGGGATTTGTTTTGTGCATATTTATTTCTGATTGTTTGCGTGTATACTCGATCTTCTCTATGCACTTGTGCCATTTTCTTACATACCTTGATTTGACTATCGTGATCTCCTAATCCCTTTCTTTTATCTCAGAGATGGCCAACTGGAGTGATTTTTATCCGAACATTGTGGATCCCTCGTACCCTCTAGTCGGTCCACCTCCATTTATCCAGGAGGACTTTGCTCTTGATTCTTCTTTTTATACATATCCGCCTAACCCATTGTTTCAGTCATCAGATTTTGAGTTTTACCCACCACCACTACCCTCACATTTCCTACCATCTCCCTCACCTAATACTGACTTGTTGGAGTCACCTTTTTTAGGTACCGCTATTGAGTGCATGAATCAGTTAATGGAGAAAATGAATCAAAGGATTGATGATCTCATTGGGCTAAATAAGAGCCACACTGCCACTTCACCAATCGATTTCATGGATTCATTTAAGGATACACATGAGAGCTTGAAATCACCCAAAATATAAAAAATGAGACATATCTAAAATACAAAAGATTTTAGTAGACATACAATCAATTCAGCTTGTGAGGAGAGGGCACCCTTGCCAGCCCCTCTGACAATACACACACCACAGTCCCCACCTTTGACCCCAAGGATAAAACTGTACATACTGCTCTTAGTCATACTTGTGTAGATAATGATTCCGATCTTCTCCCTTGTATGGAGGAGATCCAAAATCTTAAAAAAATATTGACTGAACCTGGAATGATAGCAGTTATTCATGTGATTATTGAGGCCCCACTTCGCCAGGCCATGCTCCAATTATATGCTCTTAAACCTAAGTAGAGAAAGTCACATTCATCGGAAGAAAGAACAAAGGGGTGGGGGGAGGAGCAGATCTGAGCAACACATTTTGACCATAGCCACTGCCAATGCCATGACTCACAATCCACACATTAGGAGAGGAACATTGTCACACCTCTTGTGAGATGCACCATCTTTGACCATTCATGTGATCACACTCTCCTTGACTGTGGTGCTTCAATTAATATAATACCTTCTCATTGGTGCAATATCTTCCTCTAGGGCCTCTTAAGAAGAGCAAGATGATTTGCCAGTTTGCTGATGGATGAATAAAGAGGCAAAAAGGTATTCTAGATAACGTCGTCATTCAGATTCAGGGCATGAGCTTCATTGCTGACTTTGTCATATTGCCCATGGAGACATCCACCCATGTGGAGAATCATCCAATCATCTTGAGACGATCTTTTCTTGCCTCTGTAAGAGACGTTATTAATTATGGATTAGGAGAGATTCGCTTTCATTCTGGTGACGAGAGCGATTTGTTGATCATTACACCAACTATTGATCAGAGACCCACATCTGATGAGAGCGTAACTTTGTTAGCCAACCTCGAGGACTATGCCCTTCATATTGATATTAGAGAGGTTTTCTTTTTACTGGATGATTATGAGACCCGAGGATTCCTCTTTGGTGAGGAAGGCTCAGAAAGAATAGACCTTGGAGTTCCCTCTTCTGATGAGCGGCGATGTGTTTATGACATCTGCGATATTTCACACAAGTAAAATAAAAATAAAGGTGAAAAACTCAAATCACGGGAAAACAAAGAAAAATAAAAGAAAAACAAAAAGAAGAAAGGGGAAAAAGCTGTGAAAAACTGATGAGGCCCCCATGTGAACAATCACATAGGAAATGGACTTCGAGGAGTTTTGATGTCTCTTAAGTGTATGTCCATGTTTATTACAATAATTATTTACAAAAATGAAAATAAAAATATCCTCTCGAAAAGAATAAATATGCAAATAAATTTTTTGATGGCCCTCCTATCCTTATATTATCCTTTGCTCTCTCCTAGGGGCCTAGAAGAAAGGACTGGTTTCCGCTCTGCTTGGCTGACTCGGTATCCTAGGAAGATGTCCCTACATAGCAGTCCCTCGCAAAGAAGTTATCAAAGATATATGTCAGAATAGATAATCATTTATTTGAATAAAGAGAAAATAAGAGAAAGAAAAATAAAAAGAGATAATATGCACAAAAATATCCTATCCGACGTTGCTCCCTGACAATGGTACCAATCGACCAATCGACTTTCAGAGGCGGTTGTCTATGCTCACAATGCGAGGGCACAATCGCTGAGGTAACTGCTCATGAAAGCCGATTAGGAAACAATCAACCCACAATCACTAATAAAGCAATGCAATATAAAGTGAGCTAAAATTTATTATAAACCCGTATTAAAAATATGTATAGGATACAAGTATTCTTTGTGTCAAACCATAGAGAGATACGAGGATAGGTGATGAATCTGTGATTCATCACTCTAAAACTTGAAAATAAAGCTTTGTTCCTGAGTAATGAGCTGCATTTCATCACTTACATTGTATAATTAGCATTCGTTCATGTGTAAATAATATCTGCATTTTAGCATTCATATTTGCATTAAACAAGGAGACAAATTCACTTGTAATTCACCTGTATATTAGCAGCTAAATTGATAAATTTGTTGATATTTTACACTAACTCCAAATCTGATAAAATAAACTCTATAATGTATATATTACTAACACTACTAAAGGAAAAATATCAAAAAATATTAACTTGTAAAATTGATCAATAAAACCTAAGCCTTAATTCGAGAATAAGAACCTTAAAATGCACATATCTCTCTTATACAATGTCTGATTTAGGTCTAATCACTTTTAAAGTAATATACATTCAAAGACCTTCAAGACAAAACCGATTTCATAAAAATTGGAGTTCGTATGTGCAATTTGGATTTTGGGCTCCTATTATATATTATACATATTGACTAAAATACCCTTCATTTTATCTTTTTATTTTCTTAACTACTAAAAATCCAAAAAAAGATTAAGTTGTAAATTTTTCTTTCATATTTTCTCTACTTTTATTTTTATTTTTCTCTTATCTAAAATGATAAAAAAATGCAAAAGATAAAAATTCAGTAATTTATACTTATAATATACCACTCAAAAATACACTTTATACATATAGCTCTTTTTTATTTTTGATCCTTCACAAAAGTTGTAGATCTCGTCAAGACAAGTAACGTTTATGTTGATCACTTTTTTGATTTGTCCCTTTTTGTTATTTATTTTGTATTTTCTTTACATTTAATTTTTTATTTTTCTAGGTGCGACACATGGCAGCTCCTGGAGTCGCCACGTGTTAACCTATTTATTTATTTATTTCATATTTTATTTTATTTACTATCTATTTCATTTATTATTTTCTTTTCATTAATTATTTAAATTTATTTATTTATTTTCTCTTCTTTATTTTTAGTAGCCTACTTATTTTACTTATTTTATTTATTTTTATTTTATTTCCCCCCTTTTTACTTCTTCTCCCTTTATTTGTTCCCCACTCCAAGTCATCGACTCCCCACTCCTCCACTTCCTCCATCTCATTTCCAACTTCCCCCTCATCCTTTTTATTCTCCACATCGACTTCATTTTTTTCCTCATCCGCCATTCTACGAGTGAGAGAGTATCTAGCCCCGTCGAAACAGCGAGGTGACAACTCCTTCTTCAACGTCGAGCGACAACAAGATGAAGGCGAGATCCGGTGGTCCGCACCACCATCACGAGTGTCTTTGAAGCTCGTCCAGCTTCTCTGCTCCGACTCCGTCTGGAGCTGATCGAGGCGACGATCGGAGTTCAACATAGCTGCTCCACACTCCAGACGACTACACAGGTAAATATTCTGTCTTCATCTTTTCATTTTATTTTATGTAAATTTTTTTCTTATTGTCTCATCTTCATCAAATCACCATTATCACCACCACCATAACAATCATCATCACACCACCTATTCATTAACATTTTTATTCCCCGTATATGAGAAAAATTACAAAAAAAAAGAATAGGAGGGAAGAAGCTGCAGTAACCGCCGCCCCTTGCTTCCACACCAGTGATCGTCCTCAGCGCGCCACCAACATCATCTAGCGTCGCGCACCTCCTGCGCGTGGCCGAACCTACGCCCGGCCGCCGCGCCACCCCACCTGCGCGCGACCACCAACTGATGACCTCACGCCCTTCATAGATCTCTGTCCAGACGTAGCCCTCTCCCTCTCCCCTCCCCGTGTGCATCGCTCCTGGTACGTTGAACCAGCCGACAACAGTGCGGTGCCCCTCCGTGCACGAGGCCGCCGTACTCCAACCTCCATCACGTGCCTCCACCTCCACCACGCCCCAGTCCCTCACTGACGCCAGAAGTCACGCCTCCACCTTCTCCAGCGTGCGGCCGTCGCCTCCCGCAGCCCGTGCGTACCTCCTCCAGATGCGGCTCACCTCCGCTGCCTCAGCCCCCGCTACCCGCGCACATCCTGTCACCCTGCCTCTACGTGCCCTAACGTTTTTCTTGGAACCCATGAGGTCCGTCTTCATTTTGTTTTTTCATATTTTTTTTAAAAATACATATTAAGGCTGTAAGGTTTCTTTATTTGCAAAAGTGCCCATGTACACAGTTTTTGTTATTTTTTTATTTTATATATTGTAAAGATACCCCTGCGTTTACAAGTCATTTTGGACCTCAAAATTGCATCATTTTATTTAATCAAAAATAGAATTTTATTGAGAAATTAATTCTTTATCTTTTGTCTATTTATTTGGATTTTTGTGAGCATTGGATAATTTATTAAAAATCAGAGTTTGAAATTCAGTGATATTTTATCCATTTATGCTCTAAATTTTTCTCAAACTTAAATATTTCTCCAAATACAGATGATGACTCTATATGTTTTTTAATTACTATCCAAATTTTATCTAAATTGGAATTGTCTTTTGCATAAAATAAATTATAGAGTTATTTTTGTAATTGATTTTTAATTAAATCCAAGAATATTATTTTTGTAAAATTTCAAATCTTGAGGATTGATTATTAAAATATATTTTTGACATAATTTGCTCTCTGGATAATTTTATTTTATGGTTTTATTAGAAATTAAATACTCGCAATCACTCTGTTGCCATTAAAAAATTCATAAATTCTCAAAAAATTCCAAAAATATTACTATAGCTTCCTTTATCGTCTTGAAGTTCCAGTACATTTTTTTATAAATTTTTCATGTCATTTGCATGAAAAATTAATAAAATCCCCTAAAAAGTTTGCATTTTTAATTATTTCATATTAAAACCAAAAATTCAAAAAACAAATACTTGCATTCATCATTGGATTAAGTTTGCAGGAAAAATAACATTTGGCTAATCTGGATTAATTTAATGTTAAAATCAATTTGGTTAAGTTGCTTGTTTCCTTAATAACCTAATTCATCACATTTTTGCATTTGGATTTTTTTCGCATAACAAAAATACGAAAAAAAATCTCGCTTAGAAAACCGTGAGCTAGTTCATCTAAGTTGATCTGAAATTGTTCCTTTGCCTTCTTGAGTTGACCTTGGGGCTTGTCTTGGTTAAAAATACATCAAACCGCACGTTGATTAATTTATCGATTCATCGATTTGTGCGATTAATTTTTGATCGATCCTGACTGTCTGACTACAACAAAAACAATCACGACAACATTTACAGTAAAGAGGTGATTTAGTGGTTAATCAGATTTCACCGTTGCTGGGGGGCAAACGTGTTAGGATCATTTTAGAAAATTAGATTTAGGGTTTCCCATCACTCGAGTAGTCTGACCCCTGAATCCACTTGTAATTATTCCATTTTTTCCTAATTATTTCTCTGCTTATCTTTTTCTCTATCTCTCTTTGAAAAAAATCGATCTTTTTGTGTGAGGGTCCAATGAACTTGAAGCAGCTTTCTTGAAGTAGACACATCTCGAAGAGCATCGGAGGCCGACGATTCGTGGATCGAGCGGATATTTAGATGCCAAGGAAATCTTTGAAGAGAGATTTAATTTTCATTAACTTGTAATAATTGCATATTTAAAGTGATTTTCGTTTGGGTTCTCGCATGTGTAACCAAAATAAAAAGACTCTTTGTGTTGTGTGGTTGATTGACGTAGACTAGGCCATACACTCACGTCTCTCGGAGCAAAATTTTTTGACTTGTGCTCGTAATATCTAGGACCACACATCACTCTTAATGAGACTCACTTAGACTACAGATCTATTAGTACAAATTAATTTGTTCATCACTCGCTAATAGAACTGCCTGTCTAGGAACAGTTTCTTGCTTGCATTCCATATAGTATAAAATTTCAATTCAGTATTGCATCTTGCATTGTAGAGAGCTGGAGGCACTGTAAGTTTCTTACTCAAGCATTCATCATCGTTTTCTCGATTGCATTAGCTTTTTCCGATTCTTTATCTCTCTGTTTTTCTAACCAAGGATAAAGGAATTGGGACTGGACAATAGACGTGATTGCTTGTGTGGATTAATTACAGTGACAACTAATTTCAAAAATCGAGACTGCTAATTGAATTGGACCAAAAAAACTGACTAAATTAACCCCTATTTGCAGGATAGTATCCTCGACCTTGATTTCAGGTTGAGTGAGGGTATAGAGAGTGTGCGAACACACTAAGATAGAACCCAAATACCTCCCCTCCTTATTAGCGTACCCTGCTCTTAGTAAATATCACAGGCTGAAGTATTCGAAGTTCAACTGACCAGCACCAAGTAACCTCCACTTCTTCGGCAAGTAGGTAGGGGTAAAGCAGCAGTGCGACACGACCAGTTTCTTAGTAACACCCCGAGGCGAAGTGACAAGCCTTGTCAGCCTCCTCCTACTTCGGTAGGTAGATAGGGGCAGGTCCCCGAACTTCATCGATATTAACCGAGTAAGCTAGTGATAGGAGCTAAGAGAGGAAGGACATTGGTATCTTAGGCGACACCTTAAACAAGGGATATGCATCCGGTATTGAGCCGGCTTCCCTTTAGGCCATCACATAATCCTTGCTAATTTTCTTGAAAATCACACTTAAAATCAACCAGATTAATCATACCCGACTTTGGGTCCTTCAATGTGTTGAGTGTGAACTCAGGGTTTGCTCTTGCGTTTGTCTTTGTGTTTTTCCGTGTGCATTATCCTGTGTAATTGCACGTTTTCTAACTCGATCTGCTTACATTCATCCTTTCCTCTTCAAGATGTCGGGATATTGGTCCCCATACCCTGAGACCTCTGGTCATTCCTCCTTGACCATATACTGTTCATCATCGCCTTCTCCTTCTTCCATGTATCCTCCACCATCCACGGGAGATCCTTACCCGTGGTCGGTTCCACCTCGAACAGATTATGAAGTCATAACTTCGACTGACTTCTCCACTTCTTCGCATTTCTCACCTACTCCATATTCTAACACTCCGGATCCACTTCCATCTTGGGATGACTATCCTTATTCTCGAGAGCTTGCTGAAATTAATGAACCAAATGAAGAGCAAGTCACTGCTGAGTGATGAATCTCGTATTCATCACTCTAAATCTCATTTATTAAGCTCAAATCCCTAAAAATCAACATCATTCTTGCATCTATTTTGCATAATTAGCATTCATGCATGTTTTCATAAGAATTGCATTTTAGCACAAAATTCTGCATTAAAATAAGAAGCCAAAAATCCATGCCAAAAATGACCTGTAAATAGCCTAACTTCCCAGATTTTTAACCCATTCATGCTAACTCCGAATGACTCAAAACCACTTCCACTGTGTACATATCACTAACGAGAATAAAGGAAAAATACAAAAAAATAACTAACCCAAATAAGTGGACCAAAAACCCAAACCCTAATTTCAGGATTTTCGGACTAAAAGCCACATATCTTCTCCATCCAGTGTCCGATTTAATCCTACTTACTTTTGAACTGATGTGCATTCAATTACCTTCAAAACAAAACCAAGTTCAAGTGAATCGGAGTTCATATGTGAAAGTTGGGTTTTGGGCCTCTTTTGTACATTGTATATTTTCACGGTTTTTGACCTTGTATTTTATGTATATATTTTCTTAATCAATAAAAATCCAAAAAAATTAGAATTAAGTGTCTTTTATTTATCTTTGATTTTTCCATATTTTTTCGGATTTTTATCTTGTCTAAAATGACAAAAAAAATTATAAAACCCAAAAATCAAGGTATTCTATGTACATGGGATACCCCAAAAAGTCACTTTGTGCAAATGATCGATTTTGGTTTTGATGTCTTCATGAAAGTTGTAGATCTCATCGAGACGAGCAATTTTCGTGAAGAAAATTTTTCGATCCGAGGTCGTTTACTATTTATTTTTGATTTTACAAGATGTTTATTTTCGGAATTTTCTGGTGCTGACACGTGGCAGCACCTGGTGCTGCCACGTGTCAGCCGTTTTTGGCTATATTATATACTCGGTTTTATTAAAAAAATTTAAAAAAAAAATAATTAAAATAAAACCACGCACGTGCGAGGCACGTGCCACCCAGGCACGCGCTAAGCACGTGCGCTCCTCCCACACGCCACGTGCCCCATTCTCGTCCGTCCGATCGCACCCGATCGGACGGCGCCTGTAGTCATCTTCCTCCCCTTTCCTCTTCGGGCCGCCGCGGATCTCGCGAGCTCCGCCCATCTCCGATCGCCGCCCCCGCGTATCCCCCCGATCCCCAATCAGATCCCCAGTCGAATCCATCACCGGATCTCCACCTCCATCCCTTCAATCAACCCCCCTCCTGCCATATCCGGCGAGAAACCCCTCCTCCTATTTAAGAACTTCCGCCGCTTCCTTCGAGACCCATCCGCCGATTAACAATAGAAACGAGAGCATCTCGGCCGGAGGTGACAGCTCCGACAGCGCTCCCCAGACTGCGGCGAGATCCGAAGCTTTCGAGCTTCGTTGCAGCGTCGCACACCTGCACAGCTGCTCGCTCCGGCCTTCACGCCGTAGAGCCGACGATATCTCCGCCTTGACTTCTCCTTCGCTAACTCGTTCTACGCCGCCATCGCCTGCAACGCTCTTCTTCACCGACAATCGACGACGACTCCGATCGCCCATCGCCATCCGCCTCGACTTCGTCTTCTCCGACACCCACTACACCAGCCGCCACCACCGACTCCTCCGCCAGCCGCCTCGCTCCGACTCCGCCATCGCCATCGGCCCCATCGCGCGCCACCGCCGAGGCTGGACCGCTCCTCCTCCGCCTGGAGCAGCCCTCCACCGCTACCGCCCCAGAACACCTCGCCTTCTGCCGGCCATCGCCATCACCCAGAAGATTCGCGCCTCTCTGCACCGCCCCTCGCCGGCCTCGCCTCCACCGCACATCCGCTCCACCAGCTCCTCCGCCGCGCCACCGGGCGGCTAGCCCGAGACCCCTCGCGCACGTGCGAGGCACGTGCGTCCGAGGGGGACGTCAGCGTGATATCAGCCCCCAGATCACGTGCATCGCACGTGACCGTGGGGGTAAATTGCAGAAACCCCCTGGAAGTCTCCCAATTTGCGCGTAGGCCCCCACCGACCAGGTCACGTGCTTGTCACGTGACCTAGTGGCGATTTTGCAGGAATACCCCCAAGGGTATAGGTATTTGCATTTCAGTCCTCTGCAGTCTTATTTTATTTATATTTATTGCATATATACCCCTGTGTTCCCCCTTAGTTTTGAACCTCTTCTCTACATTATTTTATCAATCCAAAAATTGCATGATGTTTGTTAAATAATTCTCTACTGTTTGACATTTTGTGGGTATTTTTGTGACGGACGGTTAATTAATAAATAATTGTCTTGTGAAAATTGGCGTATTTTACCCATTTTCTGCTCTGAAATTGATAATTGACTAACCGTTGTTCTAAAAATCCCCGAAAAATCATACAGTGTAGATTTAATCATTCTTAACATTGTGCCCAAAAAGATTTGCATTTGCATGCATATTTTGTCCTGTAAAAATCATTTTGCACATTTTAGTATTTAATTTTTAATAGGTATTAAACTCCACATTTTCGAGGTTTAGGATTTTTCTGAGATCCGTCACCTAGTGATAGATCTCAGATAATTTTGATTCTCGAAAATAAGTAGGTTTGATATTTATTAAAATTAAATATTAAAAATCATTTTGTTTGCATTTAAAAATCCCTAAAAAAATCATATTGCATCCAAAAATTCCCAAAAAAATTATAGTGCACCCATTTCATTATAATTTACATTGTGGCCAAGTTTCGTATTTTTCGAACATTGTTTGATTGAAATTTACGTTTTAGTCCCTAAATAAGGCCAAATTTGCATATTGCACCCTATATTGCATTGAAAATTCCAAAAAAAAAGACCGCCTCAAAAACCGAACACAAACTTTGATAGACATTTCTCTAGGTTGTTCCTTTACCTCCTTGTGATCGACCTTGGGACTTGCCCAAGTAAAATAAACATAAAACCACGAGATTGAAACTTGCATAATTTATTTGTGGTTAATTTCTTGATCGTTTCCGATTGCCGCCTACAACGCACGACACGATAAAAAACACATTCTTAAAAGCGACATATCCGGATACGTCAGATGGCGCCGTTGCCGGGGAGGCAAACGGCTTAGTTTTTTGTTTTGAAAATATTTTGTTCGGTTTTCCGAATTCGGGTAGTCTGACCCCCGAATTTTTCACTGTAAATCCCATTTTATTTCTTGTATTTATTTTTTAGCATTTATTTCATTTATTTTATTTTTGATTATTTTCTAAGTCACTCTCTTACACCCATCTCTCTTATTTTTGTTGCGAGGTACCCGGCGCACGTGGAGCGGTTTTTCAAGGAGCCGACGCATCTTCACCAACACCCGAAGAAGCCGCAATTAAATTAAGATCGAGTCGAGTCGTGAGAGAGCGTAGAGTCTAGGTTTTTAATTTCTGCACTTTTAATTTCTGCCCATTTATAGCGGTGTCCGTTTGGACTCTCGCGTGTGTAAAAAAGACCTTGAACTTTATTTGTGGTGTGTCGTGTCCTGTTTCACTCTCCGGAGAGGGTGGGGCCCGACTTGAGTGGCGATTAGGATAGACCTGCACATACGGCTCTTAGAGCATTTTATTTTTGATTGTGCTCGTAGGATCTTAAGCCACACTACACTTTAACTGAGACGCACGTAGATCGTTCAACTTAGCCAAATTTAATTCAATTCTTCCCCGCTAATAGAACTTTCAGCTTAGGTGCGGTTTTCATCAGCTTGCACGCATTTAGTATAAATTTTCAATTCTGTATTGCATCCCACATGGAGATTGCAAGGAGGCACTGTAAGTCTTCTAACTGAGCATTCATCATAAGTTTTCTGCGTGCATCGGCTTTTCCCGAATTCCTCTCTCTTGTTTTATCACATAAATCTAAAGGAAATTGGGACTGGACGGTAAACGTGTATTTGTGTTCATCTAAATTCTTCAGTGATCGCCTCGTTAAAATTGGGACTGCTAAAAATAGCCGATTTCAAAATAACCCATAAAATCAAGAATTTCTGCGGGAGAGCAACCCCGACATTGTTTGATTTAATCTTGCAGCGAGGAGAGAGACGCACACTAGGATAGAGCCCAACTCCAAACCTAACATCTCGTTTAAATGGCTCGCTAAATTTTTGCCAAGATTGAATTATCACCAACTAAAATTGAAAAGATAATAGCCGAAATCTTACGGCTTCATTATGTGAGTTGGTGAACCCAGGGGTTTGATTTGTGTTTGTATTGGTGTGCGTGAACCGATATCGAAGATCAACAACCGCACATTTGATAAAATTTCTATCCCATACAAACTTCTCTCTCATTTCTTGATCCCATCATGGAAATCTTTCCAAATTTGAGATCCAACCCATCATTTCTCTCAACTCCTTCAAAAATGACCGAACATCACTATGAAAACAAATCTGTCTCGGTTTGGCCCAAATCAACTACATCTTCTTCTTTCAATAATCCTCCAACATTTGCGGGAAACTTTCACCCACATATGACCTCGGCTCCCCCATTGAATCCTTACTCAAGTCATCCAACTACACATGACCACCTACCATCTTGGACTAAACCGACTTATTCTCAATCTCTCACCAATGAAACCTTTCAAGATCGAAATCCCTTTAATTTCCATGACTGGAAGAGAAACCAAACCCAGATAGAAGGACATGCACTTAATGATCATCAACGTTGGATTGACCACGACAGAACCCTCGTCAGACATGAAACCCATACAGAGGATTGGACGGACCTCCTAGACACATATAGACCCTGTATGCTGACTCCACAATATCAAGATCTGACCAATCATGATCAAAGGATTGAACTATACTCAGATCAAATACACATGCCTGTACCATATGAGCAGCCTCCTTCCATAATTTTTGAGGAGAAATTTTCAAGAAATAATCGTATAATGGATATTGCAAGAAATTCTCCTCTCCGCACGTACAGAAAAATGGAAGACGGAATCATTGAATAAAATCCGAGTGCTCCCGTGGTTGATCATGAACAAAATTGTAAGGATAATGTTTCGAGGATAAAAACAAGATTTGAATTGATGGAGGATAGATTTCAAAAATTTGCCGACCGAGTAATCTCATTCTACAGTGGATCGGGTGTAAAACTAAATGAGGAAATGATTGGATCCCATAATGAAAATTTTGAGGATATTCAAAAACCTAGGGATGAGTCTAATATCAACACCTCTGCTCATTATTCCCCTAGGAATGACTATGCCTCTGACCCAAACTCTGAATATCAAGGCCCCTTCTCATCTAAGGAAGACACCACATCACCACACCACACAAAAAATACAAAATTTTTTTTGAAAATCCAGAAAATCTCATAAAAATTGAATCTGAAGAAGATCTGAGGAATTTGGATACTGCTTTACGGGAAGCACTGGAAAAATACTTGATTTTTGAACTTCCCATCATAAAGGCCATTGAACACTTCCCTGACCTTAAGAAATTTCTAATGGACAGATTAATCATCAAAAAGTCAGGAAGGATTAGAACAAAAACTGAAAGACATATCTTGTCAATGGCCTCCTCCTTGGTGTTGAGGAGAAAAACCAAGAGCCGCATTGTGAAGCGGTTGCCCAGATTTGACTGTGAAATCAAAGACACAATTTTCACACATGCTCGTATTGATGACGATTCACCGATCAATATCCTCTCGACCTCTGTATTTCAGGAACTCAAACTCGGACCGATTCGGAAGATACGAGAAATATACAATTAGCAGACCGATCGATAAAAAGGCCGAGAGGAACCATTTCTGTCATCATGAAATTCCAAGGTGCTCCGCTCAATGTAGAATTCACGATCATTGATATTGAGCATCAAGGAGAATTCACCCAGTCTCCAATCATTCTCGGAAAACCATTCTTGGCATTGGCCAAGGCGAGTATCGATTGTGAGACTCGGGAAATTAATTTTACGGCATTGGAATCACTACGATCTAATACAGTCTTTGAGGAACCACGATTTTCTGAGGCAACCCACGAAGTCCCTAACAACCGCAACCATGAAACGGTAGAAGAGCCCTACCCTGCTGCTACACCTGAGATTGCGTTTGTTAATGAGACTATTGGTTTAGAGACTCTCCCCGATATCTCAATTCCCGCAGATTTCAAAATAGACAAATCCTTCTACTACGATCCAGAGACATTTGCATGGTCGCACCCTGGAGCAACATACTCTGATTATCTTGACCAAATCCTCCCAAATCAAGAGTGCACCAACATTCAGGAAACAAAGAACGAACACGTAGCCCGAACACCGACCAAGGAGAAGAATTTCAATGGCTATTCATCCGGGTACTCAAGTGAACTGACATATTCACGAAACAAGAAAAAGAAAGTCACCTTTGATCTTTCGGAAGAGGAATCGGTTGACGATCCCTCATCAGGTCCGAAAAAGGTAGTCTACATGAGTGAAGTCTGTTCGGCAGCTCTAAAGCCATATCTTCGCAAGGATCCAAAATTTGATTCTCGTTGGACAACTCCCGTTCCTAATTATTACTCATCCAAAGCTGATGCTCCTACCTTTCACAAGTACACTGGAATTATTTCTTATGAGCTGACTGAAACTGGAGCATCTGAATATTCATCTGAGGACAAACTGATTGATCTTAAAAAGGAACAAATTTTGAGGAAACAATTGAAGAAACAAAAAGACATGAATATCTGGAGTGTGTCCACTTTCAAATACTATTCTTCTGAGGATAACTCTGATGATGGCTACTTTTTATCCGACTCAAATATTTCATCTACTATCCATCATGATATTTCTGAGGATGACACTGATAATAGTTGGGAATCATATGCCTCATCTCCGACTCATCATTACGATCTCCCACCGCAGGCTCACAAGAAGATCAGCCGTAAACCGCCTTAATCATCGGCTACCCACCCTCCCTCCCGACCACATCAGTCTCCTTGTACAGCTTCTTCCCCTACTTATGCCAAGGCCTAAGTATAGGGGGGACTGATGCCATCTGTATATTCCATTTCTCCCATCACACTCCTCCAGATCGACTCCATATCCATCCTTCTTCTATACTTAGGCTGACCAAAGCCTAAGTATAGGGGGAACCGCCAACCACCTATATATACCCTCCTCATTCATATACCCTGACCGCTTCATTTTTTTTCTTTTCTTTTCCGCTCTTCTTCTATACTTAGCCTATTCACAGCCTAAGTATAGGGAGGCGATTTTGTAAATCTTGTTCTTTTTTACTCTCTTACGCTTAGCCCGAGCTATGTCTTCTTTACGCTTCTTGTGCTCTGAGGACACAGCACTCGCTAAGTATAGGGGGGTCTGTATATATACTATGTATATATTTTAGCCATACCTCGTACTTGCGCATAAGTCTATATGTATTTACGGGTTGGGTATTCTTAAAAAAAACAACAAAAAAATGTTTCTAACACTGACTGTACCCAAAATTTTTTTGAAAAAAATGGCTTCTTATTCATTTTTTTGCATAAAAAAAACAAACAAAAACAAAAATCCTTTGCATAAAAAAAAATTTTTGCATTCCACCTGCAAGCATCGCATTTGCATATGTGAAAAGTCTTTGGGTTCTGAACCGAGTTATGAACCGAAACCGAGAGTGATCTGGACTTAACTTTAATCAACCTAATTTTCAGAGGAACTTCACCGAGAAATAGGATTTTAGAGTCTTCAGGTCTGTGACTTAATTCTTTGAGTTCCACATAACAAGGCACAGAGTTTGACTCTTAGTGTCTAACCTGGTCTCTTCATTCTGGGTACAACTCTGGAATAAGGAATTAATTTGTACTCTCGCACTATGCACTTAGCTCAACTCAAACATATGTTGGAAAACTGTGTGAGTTTCTTTTCTGGTAGCGTGGAAATCTAAAGACCGGAGTACGGGTTGAAATAAAGCTTCGGAAAAGGGATGGACGGCTGGGCACAATTTTTTCTAAGACCCCAAAAAATGTACGGAAACAAAAGATGCTATATCCGTAGGGGCAAAACAAGATCCAAGCAGAACCACCAAAAATTCCAAATACAAAGAAGCTACTACCAAATAAAATCTGACCAAAAAGGTCCAAGCTTCAAGAAACCTGCAGATCTTGGTGGAGACTCGGCTACACTGGCCAGCTTCACAAGGAGAGGTGAACTACACTAATCACCCTCCAGTTCTTTTCTCATTCTTCTAACTTCTCCCCCCAATTCGATTGTGAACACAGCGCGACAGACCTTAGAAGGAAATACCTGACTCCCCGAGGACGAGTTATTGGAGAGGAGGTTTGCGCAGTAGTCCGGCATTCTGAGTAGGAAGAGCTAAAAACCTTTCACACACAAGAGTCGGTTATTCAATGTTCATAGGGTATACTTTGGGAAGAGGATTGATCTAAGATGACTTCTGAGCCGAAACTGTAAGCAATGATTTGTAGAACTCGAGGACTGTTGATTTTAAAATTCTAAATCTCACAGAAGTTCCGACACACAAATAATCCAAAGGTTGAGTTAGATTCACTTTCACCTTTAGCTCATGGTTTTGGAATGGAACCCAATCTCATTTCACTTCATGGCATATCTTTTTAATGCTCAGGGACGAGCATGCTTTAAGTATAGGGGGATGATGAATCTCGTATTCATCACTCTAAATCTCATTTATTAAGCTCAAATCCCTAAAAATCAACAGCATTCTTGCATCTATTTTGCATAATTAGCATTCATGCATGTTTTCATAAGAATTGCATTTTAGCACAAAATTCTGCATTAAAATAAGAAGCCAAAAATCCATGCCAAAAATGACCTGTAAATAGCCTAACTTCCCAGATTTTTAACCTATTCATGCTAACTCCGAATGACTCAAAACCACTTCCACTGTGTACATATCACTAACAAGAATAAAGGAAAAAATACAAAAAAATAACTAACCCAAATAAGTGGACCAAAAACCCAAACCCTAATTTCAGGATTTTCGGACTAAAAGCCACATATCTTCTCCATCCAGTGTCCGATTTAATCCTACTCACTTTTGAACTGATGTGCATTCAATTACCTTCAAAACAAAACCAAGTTCAAGTGAATCGGAGTTCATATGTGAAAGTTGGGTTTTGGGCCTCTTTTGTACATTGTATATTTTCACGGTTTTTGATTATGTATATATTTTCTTAATCAGTAAAAATCCAAAAAAATTAGAATTAAGTGTCTTTTATTTATCTTTGATTTTTCCATATTTTTCCGGATTTTTATCTTGTTTAAAAATGACAAAAAAATTATAAAACCCAAAAATCAAGGTATTCTATGTACATGGGATACCTCAAAAAGTCACTTTGTGCAAATGATCGATTTTGGTTTTGATGTCTTTATGAAAGTTGTAGATCTCATCGAGACGAGCAATTTTCGTGAAGAACGTTTTTCAATCCGAGGTCGTTTACTATTTATTTTCGATTTTACAAGATGCTTATTTTCAGAATTTTCTGGTGCTGACACGTGGCAGCACCTGGTGCTGCCACGTGTCAGCCGTTTTTGGCTATATTATATACTCGGTTTTATTAAAAAAAATTTAAAAAAAATTAATTAAAATAAAACCACGCACGTGCGAGGCACGTGCCACCCAGGCACGCGCCAAGCACGTGCGCTCCTCCCACACGCCACGTGCCCCATTCTCGTCCGTCCGATCGCACCCGATCGGACGGCGCCTGTAGTCATCTTCCTCCCCTTTCCTCTTCGGGCCGCCGCGGATCTCGCGAGCTCCGCCCATCTCCGATCGCCGCCCCCGCGTATCCCCCCGATCCCCAATCAGATCCCCAGTCGAATCCATCACCGGATCTCCACCTCCATCCCTTCAATCAACCCCCCTCCTGCCATATCCGGCGAGAAACCCCTCCTCCTATTTAAGAACTTCCGCCGCTTCCTTCGAGACCCATCCGCCGATTCACAATAGAAACGAGAGCATCTCGGCCGGAGGTGACAGCTCCGACAGCGCTCCCCAGACTGCGGCGAGATCCGAAGCTTTCGAGCTTCGTTGCAGCGTCGCACACCTGCACAGCTGCTCGCTCCGGCCTTCACGCCGTAGAGCCGACGATATCTCCGCCTTGACTTCTCCTTCGCTAACTCGTTCTACGCCGCCATCGCCTGCAACGCTCTTCTTCACCGACAATCGACGACGACTCCGATCGCCCATCGCCATCCGCCTCGACTTCGTCTTCTCCGACACCCACTACACCAGCCGCCACCACCGAATCCTCCGCCAGCCGCCTCGCTCCGACTCCGCCATCGCCACCGGCCCCATCGCGCGCCACCGCCGAGGCTGGACCGCTCCTCCTCCGCCTGGAGCAGCCCTCCACCGCTACCGCCCCAGAACACCTCGCCTTCTGCCGACCATCGCCATCACCCAGAAGATTCGCGCCTCTCTGCACCGCCCCTCGCCGGCCTCGCCTCCACCGCACATCCGCTCCACCAGCTCCTCCGCTGTGCCACCGGGCGGCTAGCCCGAGACCCCTCGCGCACGTGCGAGGCACGTGCGTCCGAGGGGGACGTCAGTGTGATATCAGCCCCCAGATCACGTGCATCGCACGTGATCGTGGGGGTAAATTGCAGAACCCCCCCTGGAAGTCTCCCAATTTGCGCGTAGGCCCCCACCGACCAGGTCACGTGCTTGTCACGTGACCTAGTGGCGATTTTGCAGGAATACCCCCAAGGGTATAGGTATTTGCATTTCAGTCCTTTGCAGTATTATTTTATTTATATTTATTGCATCTATACCCCTGTGTTCCCCCTTAGTTTTGAACCTCTTCTCTACATTATTTTATCAATCCAAAAATTGCATGATGTTTGTTAATTAATTCTCTACTGTTTGACATTTTGTGGGTATTTTTGTGACGGACGGTTAATTAATAAATAATTGTCTTGTGAAAATTGGGGTATTTTACCCATTTTCTGCTCTGAAATTGATAATTGACTAACCGTTGTTCTAAAAATCCCCGAAAAATCACACATTGTAGATTTAATCATTCTTAACATTGTGCCCAAAAAGATTTGCATTTGCATGCATATTTTGTCCTGTAAAAATCATTTTGCACATTTTAGTATTTAATTTTTAATAGGTATTAAACTCCACATTTTCGAAGTTTAGGATTTTTCTGAGATCCGTCACCTAGTGATAGATCTCAGATAATTTTGATTCTCGAAAATAAGTAGGTTTGATATTTATTAAAATTAAATATTAAAAATCATTTTGTTTGCACTTAAAAATCCCTAAAAAATTCATATTGCATCCAAAAATTCCCCAAAAAATTACAGTGCACCCATTTCATTATAATTTACATTGTGGCCAAGTTTCGTATTTTTCGGACATTGTTTGATTGAAATTTACGTTTTAGTCCCTAAATAAGGCCAAATTTGCATATTGCACCCTATATTGCATTGAAAATTCCAAAAAAGAGACCGCCTCAAAAATCGAACACAAACTTTGATAGACATTTCTCTAGGTTGTTCCTTTGCCTCCTTGTGATCGACCTTGGGACTTGCCCAAGTAAAATAAACATAAAACCAGGAGATTGAAACTTGCATAATTTATTTGTGGTTAATTTCTTGATCGTTTCCGATTGCCGCTTACAACGCACGACACGATAAAAAACACATTCTTAAAAGCGACATATCCGGATACGTCACTGAGATAGATGATTGGCAGAATTATATGCCCCCCCCACACACACTTCATTCTCACCTCAACTAGGGACCGGACAACAATTTACATATACACGTCCCGACTTGACCTTAGGGCAAAACATGGTCGATCGAATAAACCAAATGGAGAGGCATGCACCTTATGATCTTCCTGACTTGATTGACCCTAATAATCAACCCTGCATTGACCAGTCTTCATACCACACATTCGGAGAGCCTACACATTCATAGGACCCTTTATATCGACTCCATCATATGAGGCTCTGACCAATATCTGCTATTTGGATGGTCCATACTCCACCCAGCATTACATGTCAGAGTCTAGGTATGTTGAGTAGGAGACCCCAATATCTCAACATTATCCTCCCATTGAATAGAACTCTCCCATGATTTGTCATGAGAATTTTTTGGAGGATGACATTTCTAGACTTATCGAAAAAATGAATCATTTGGTAACAAGTTGAGAGATGTCATTGAAATATTGCACTCAATTTCTAACAGCTTGGGAACGAAAGTGGAAAAGGGAATAAGTGGATTTGATGTTGAAAATCGAGCGGACATTAGGGAACCCACATACTATGTACAACTGGAGTCAATTCTACCTCCACCTTCTACTAACCACTTGCCCTCCAATCTCGAGTCCACATTTTCTCCTTCTCCTCCTTCAACTATTCAAAACAACAAAAAAATCGAAAATCCCAAAAAGACCAAAAAATTTGAAAAACCAGATAATCTCATAAAAATAGAAAATGAAACTGATTTAAAAAAATTGGATCATGTCCTATGGGAAGCACTCGATGAAGAATTGATTTTTAACCTTCCCTTAATAAGGGCCATAGATCACTTCCCCGACCTTAAATGATTTATGAGAAGTAAATTGATGCCTAAGAGGTCGGGCAATAAGAGGGACAAAAACTGAGAGACACATAATGTCCATGACACCTCCTTGGAGATGGCGAGAAAGCCCAAGAGCTGTAGAGTGAAGTAATTGCCCCGAGTTGAGTGTGAAATCAAAGACACCATGTTTACCCATGCGAGAATCGATGATGACTCACCGATAAATATCCTCCTGACCTCTGTGTTTGACAAGCTCAAACTTAGGCCAATCAGTAAGTCGAGAGAGATCGTTCAGTTGGCTGATCGATCTATTAGACGGTCGAGAGGAACCATTTCAGTCATCATTACTTTCCAATATATTCTACTCCAGTTAGACTTCAAGGTCATTGACATTGAGCACCGAAGAGAGTTTATCAAATCTTCTATTATTCTCGGGAAGTCGTTCTTAGCCTCGGCTAAGGAGACTATAGCTTGTCAGACTTGAGAAATCATTTTTACAACATTGGGAGCACTTCGACCTCACACATTCTTTGACACACTCTATTCTAAGGTGACCCACAAAGCTGCTAACAATCGTGACCATCGAGAGGTAGATAAGTTCCCACCTCTCTACTACACCTGAGATACTGACTATCGAGCCGACTGTTGGTTTGGAGACTCCCAACACATCCATGACTCCTATTGCTTGTGTCACCACCATTGTGTCAGCTTCAATAAAAGACTCACAACTCGAAGCTGTCATTGAGTCGGACACGATTTTTGCTGATTGTCTGGCCATTTAAATGATCTGACATTCGTTACTCATAATACCAAGCCAACTTAGATCACCAGCACCTTCACGAGATGTGTGCTGACCCATCAGGGATATTATAATCTATATGGTGTCTCGTTTGATGAGGAACCCATGGTCAGCACCGCACCACAGCTCGGACCTTCAAAGGAGACAACCAAGACTAAATTGACTCCACATAAAAACATGGTTGCTCCCTCCTCTAGCTGGTTATCTAGTGAGAGGAAGTCGAGAAATGATTCCTCGAGGAGTTCCCCCAAACCCCTCAAGGCACGTCGCTCTCCACTCCCTCTCAATGATTCAGGTTCTAGAAAGCCGATTAAGAAAGTTCCCTTCAACATACAGAGAAGGAATTTTCTGAGGAATCCTCGTCAGGTCTGGATGAGGTGATTTATATGAGTGAGCTCAGTTTGGTTGTTCTTAAGTCGTATCTAAGAAAGCAGCTGTGTGTCGACCCTCATTGGATGATCCCTTCACCTCACTATTATTCATCTGAGGACGATTCCGACAGCGACACACTTGTATATTCCTCACCTCCTCGTTCACGTAAGAAGGTTTGTTATAAACCTTCTTCGCCTTTGTATATTCTCTAGATCTCATCGGTTATCACATTCACTCATGTCCTATACTTAGGCTGACCAGAGCCTAAGTATAGCGGGGGCTGATGTCCGCCTTGTGTATACTCATCCATTACCCTCTTATCCTCGCTCGCCCCATTTTTGATCTTCCTCTACACTTACATTGTCAAAGCCTAAGTATAAGGGGGTGATTTGACTTCTATACTTGTTATTTTATCTCTCCCCCGCTTAGCACGAGCTATGTCTTTTTCCTCGCTTCTCGTGCTCTGAGGACATAGCACACGCTAAATATAGGGGACGTGTATATATTACATATATACTTTACCCATAGCTCATACTTTTGCATATTTTTGTAGATATTATGCAATACTTACAGGATGGGTAAAATTGGTAAAATAATTTAAAAAAACTTTTTTTTTGTAAAATACATGTATATTGTATAATTTATATAATACTTATATAATTTTGTAAAAGTATGTGTAAATAATACTTTTGTAAAAATTGTTGTATAAGACGTATACCAAAAAAGACACAAAAATAAAGGATTCTTTTCACTCTTGCATATCATCCTTGCATTTCAAAAAAAATATTGCATGTCATTCATCTCTATAGCATGTCATCTGCATCTCATCTGCATATCTACCATATGCAAGGTGAGAAGTTAGTGGGTTCTGAACCAAGTTATGATTAGATGTCGAAGATGATTTGATTTGACCATAATCTACCTAATTTCATAGGAACCTTATAGGAACTGGAGTTAAGATTTTTTCAAGTTGAATGACTTAATTCTTTGAGTTCACAAGTCTATGTTCACATGCTATCTTGATTGGTCTAAGTAGAATATTTCATGCACACGTACGATTCTTTTAGACATTTACCTAACTTGGACAAGCATCATGAACATAGCTCTTCATTGATGGGATCGTGAGGAGGTAGAATCCTTTGGCTTGAGTAGCACACGGGTGAAACATCCGTTCTCCTCTAGGGAGAGTAGTGCATCTCGCCCTAGTCTATGGGGTTGACATATAAGGACGGGATGCTGTGGGTTGCAATAAAGCTTCAAAAGAGGGTAGTCTACTGGCTCGAGGAGAAAAACTCTTATGTACATGATGCACATTGTATATATA
>JAZKJV010007318.1:0-50744 GCA_037367405.1 Ottelia alismoides
TTGTTTCCATCAAACCCTTTTACTGCATTATTCGTTATTATATTATTGTATCATACTAAGTTAAATTTCAGATTCAAGTCATAATATGGAAGTAATGCGGAAGTGATTCGCCAAATAATCAGGTACGCTTTTATATATAATTTTTTTATTGCAATATTCGTTTGATATTCGCATCCGTTCGTAAAAGATTCGTATCCGTATTCGTATTCGTATTTTGAGGATATGGATCTTGATTTTTTACATTCGTATAACATTCGTATTTTGTATTTGTATTTCGTATTCGTAATATAAAATGAATGTGGTTATGGTATGACCTGAATTCGCATTCGTATTCGTTCGTTTGCATCCCTACTTCCACCACACTACAGACTGAAGAAACCCTAAATGAGAAACCCTATTCCCATGAAACCTCCTATGCACAGTCTCCTCCTCTCGCCTCCTCCGCTTGGAAACGAAGCCTCCTTCGCCGCACCTCCTTCGTCTGGAGACGAAGCTTGCTACCCACCGTCAACGCTTGCTCTTGCGCCTCCTCCATCAGCATTCTTGCTCGTGGGCTCCAACCTCCTTTGCTTGGAGACAAGTTGTTGCTCACCACCTCTGCCTGGAGACTTGCATGAGTTCATGTTTCTTCTCTTGCAAGCAAGTACATAAGAAAACCCCTTCCATAGGGATTCATCATGGTAGTTATTCCATGATGTTAAAAAGTATTCATCATTATCTCGCATATGAGCATCAAAATCCTTGCGCATCCATGTGTGCTATTTTACTTATACATAAAAATAAATAATCAGATTATTTTTTATCATTCCATTCCAGTAATCTTGTCAGCTTGTTTGTTTTATATTTAGAGCAATTTATTAGCATCAGAGCATGTTTGTTCAATTTTTATATTCCAATAAGTATGTTTTTTTCAATTTTTATCATTCCAATAAACTTGTCAGCTTGTCTCAACTCAATGCATATGTTTATTTCTCTAAATATCATTCCAGTTTACTTATACCCTGAGTTTTAAATCTAAAATTTAAAGCCTATTGCTCTAAATTTAGATCTAAAGATTTAAGCATGTTTGATTTCGTAGCCAAAACTAATCTACTGCTCTAAATCACCTTTCACATACTCCTAGCTGCTTTCTCTACTCACATCTGATTTTGTATTGATTTTAGGTTTTTTGGATATTTACCTACTTTGACAATTGTTATCAACTAGTATATGTGCTAATCATTCTATTGATATTTGATGGACAGATTATTTCGAGATCTAGTAGAAAGTCATTTTTCTTACTATCTTTTGTTGGACCACATTTATTAAAAAATCAGTTCAACTATAGTCGTTTATATATATATATATATATATATATATATATTAAAATTAAAAATTAGAAAACCGAGTAAATTGTATGTACCCCCGCATATGCCTCTACATACCGCTTAATCACTATTCAGTGAGCTGGACCTCCTTAGAGTCAATATTTCCCTATAAAACTTCACAGGCCTTTATCTTAACTTCAGTTACAACCTTTTTTGCTTCCTCCTTTGCTATTTTATAGTTTGTGATCATTTCCTCTATTCTATCCTTGTAGATTGCTTTAAAGCAATCTCTTTTAATCTTAAGCTTCTCTTGCATCCCTTCTCCACCAAGCTTCCTTTTGATGACATGGACTCTTACTTTGGACTCGCTTCTCCTCGGCTACCCTTCGAATACAACATATTATCGTCCTTCACATCTCATTTCCACTTTTGTTACATTCCCAATATATGTCTTCTAAAACCTTTTCCTTGTAGATTTTTTTACCGTAATCTCGATGTTAGCAACTCAGGTAGTTGCTTTATTTTATCTTTAAAGCTTTCTTGCTTCAATTGAGGATTCCACCATATAATCTATTGATATGGGAACCTTCATTTTCTTTACAATCCATTTATTTTGCACATCCACGACTAGTAAGTGATGTTGGTATGTCAGCCTCTCTCCCATGATTATTGTGTGGTCTTTACAACACAATCGATCTCTTCTCCTCATTGCAAAGTAATATATCTGTGTTTTAGTCGGGCTACTCTTATAGGTGACTAAATGCTCCTCCCTCTTCATGAAGGGAGCGTTTGCAATGAAAAGATGATAAGTCATTCCAAAATCCAAAATGACTTCTCACTCTTCATTTCTAACCCAAAACCATGCATCCCATAAATACTAGCATAGTTTGAAGCATCCTTTCTTACATACAACAACAACAAAGTCTTTTCCCACTTTAAGTAGGGTCGGCTAAAGCATCCTTTGTTACATGTCATTGAAATCTCCATTTATGCATATTATGTCTGTTTGTGGGTTCCTCACATAATCTGTCCAAATCCTCCGAAAAATGTTGTTTAATCATTTCCTCTAAACTAATTTCTAGTGCATAAACTAAGATGATATTCAAGATTTATTTTTCAAGCACTAATTTCAACCAAGTAATCTGATCCCCAAATCTTAACACCTCAACCACACTATCCTTCAAATCATTATGAACAACCACTCCAACACTATCTCTACTCTTCTCTTTACCCGAATCCATGATTCAAAGCGTGTCTTCTCAATCTCCAGTGCCTTCTCTCCAACATATTTTGTTTCTTGGAGAGAAGTATATGCATCTTCAGTTTTCCATCGTATCTACCACTTCTGTCGATTTGTCGATCAAGGTGATCCATGGAGTGACGACAAAAATAGCATACCTTGAATTTCAAGAATGACAAATGAGATTAATTTTTTTTGAAAGCCTGAAACGAGGGGGATACACTCGTTGGTGCTCGCCCCAAGATTTTATTCAAAAAACGGAGAAAGAAGCAAGGAGGAAAATACAAACGCACGCCCACACTAGAGAGCAATTACAAAACCCAATCTTCCACCAAACGCTTGGCATGAATCCCCACGTTCTCCTTATAGAACCGCTGGCCCGAGAACAGCAAGTCGTTCCTACCTCGCCAAACCGCCCACAGTATGGCCAAAGGATAAAGTAACTCCCTTTTTGGCCTATCTTTATTTGCCACAAGCGCGTCACAGAACGACTGGAGATCCTCAACGCAGCACCAGGCCAAACCGCCCCCTGCCATATTTGAATCACCATGGGGCACTTGAAGAAGAGGTGTTCCACGGATTCAATCGCCTCGCTGCATAGAAGGCACCTGTCAGATACGATACCCAAGAGCCTGGCACATCGGTCCCTCGTCATCAGTCTTCGTCTCCTGAGCAGCCAAAGGAAGAAACCAATTCTCTCTGGAAGCTTGAGAGCCCACAAGAACGCACAATCGCGGATCAGAATGTCCGATTGGGTCGGCGGCGGCCTGCTGATAGCCCCATAATTATTGAATGTGATTAATGAAAAGAACATAATTATTGAATGTGAAAGCAAGTTATTTTCTAGTATATAATCAATCTTCTTTTAGGAAAGGTTTCCATACGGGTGTCACGAGTATCCATTATCCATTAAAATGATCCAAGTATGTTGAGAGTTATATTTATATTTCTGTATTTATTATGTATTTTCTGTTTTTGTTTCTTTCATCTCTATTATGTAATTTGCCCTCTAAGGTTTCTCCTCTCTATGTAAGATAGCCCTATGGTCCTTTCGTAAACAAGTCATCATTTTATTTCCCACATGGTATAAGAGCGTCAGTCCTAGACCAGAGCTTTGAAGCCCTAGCCCCACTCCACACATGCCGCCCTCTCCTATTCGTCATTTCCAGATACCCACTGCAACCACTCAACATCACCGACCGCCCACCGCAACACCTTCCGATATTGTTGGTCACCCCTGACGCCCCCTCCTCTCGTTACATGCCACCTCCGATGGCCTACCACTACCTTCCACCACTGTCGGGAGAAACGTGGCACCACCAGCAGCTACATGTTCCCGAGCCACCTTCTGACATTACATCTAGCCTACAACACCCCATAACACCACCTAGGATCATGCATGCCTCTTAGCTTCTCTCCTCGATGCTTCTTCAACACTCAAGGCTCGTGAGAGGTCTGATTTTAGCAGTCAAAGGGTGATTTCAAACCTATAAATCACTCGTTGGCCCTAGTGCTCTCCCAAAGTTGATGGGATCGGTTGTGGCATGAGTCTGCATGCATAATCGATTCCCTATACGATCATGTAGACACCTTCATATCAATCTAATCGATTCCCTATACGATCATGTAGACACCTTCATATCAATCTACAACCCTAGCTATGTCCTTTCCTGACTTCTTCATCATTATGTCAGAAAGCAAGGATGACTTATCTTCTTTCGATGTCTTTAAGGACCTGACTCTTTATCAAGATGGATGGGACCAACTATAAGTTGTGATCCACGCAATTTATGACCATCATGCAACGCCATAACAAGGAACACATTCTGATGCAGCAAAGTCGGCCAAAAAAGTTGGAGTGAATGCTCCGTGGAAGAAAGACAAAGTATCATGTTCTCCGACCACAGAGATAGCCAATCACATCCTCCATCAACCCACTACCAAGGGAATGTGGAACATCCTCGCAACCATTTACTCTCAAGCGATGAATGAGACAAAGATCATGTCGCTTCAGTATGATATGTACATAGCCAAGTGGGATGGTCGTCGCCCTCTTCATGTCTTCTACTCATGGCTCAATGGCATGTTTGAGGAGCTTTACAGCTTCATGCCTCTGAACGCTATTGTAGCGCAACAACAAGCACACAGAAATGCCACTATGGTTGGTGTGCTTCTTGTGATACTTGACTCACAATATGACACATGCACCCAGCTTCTCACGAGTTCATCTATACCTCCTATGGAGGAGGCCTATAACAGACTGAGCAGGATTACGATGTCACATGTTGCCACTACTCAGACCTCTTCTGTGATGGCCGCATCTCGCGGTAAAGGAGGTCCAACTCAGTTCAGAGGATGCAATGTCTGAGGCAAAGGAGGCATACGAATGTGTCAGCCATGCACCTATTGGCATTATTATGGCCACTCCGAGGATACATGCTACCATAAGCATAGTTATCCTGCTTCCACTCGTGTAGTCGAGCAAGTTGAGCATCATGTCGCTTATGTTAATCAATATCTTGTCTCTCATCTGAAAGAAATTATGATTCCTGTTACCGCCACTACTAGCGTTTCCTCAAGCCCTTTTGACGCCATTGCACAGCCAAAGCCTCTGCTAGTACCTCAGGTATGGCTTATACTCTTACAAATTGTCACATTGCAGACATGATAGTGTGGATTACGGATTTCGGTGCATCTCATCATCTGAGCGGAGACAAAGCTTAGTTTGCATCTTACAGATCTATACCAAAAGGTAGATCCGTTGTTATTGCAATGGGAATCATACCTCTATTACAGGACAGGGGGAGATATGTCTGATGTTATCTATGTGTCTGCAGAATGTGCTCCATACACCTGATTGTTCCATGAATTTATTATCTATTAGTCAGATCACCAAGGATTTGCATTGTCGTGCCATATTTGACCCATCTTCTCTTGTGTTTTAGGATATACTCATGGGTATGGCAATTGGATGTAGCTGTGAGCAAAGGAGCCTCTACAGACTAGTCCAATCTCCAGTGCTAGTGCTTCTCCCATTCCCTCTAGTACAGTCCCTCTGTACATGTGGCATCTTCAATTTGCCCTCCTTCCTATGCAAAAGCAACATAGAGCCCTCCCTCAAATTCCATCTCAATCCATTTTTTAGTGAATGGCTTGCCAGCTTGGGAAGCATCATTGATCTAGTTTTCCTTGTCGTCGGAGTCGCAGTAGTAGTAGTAGTACTTTATTTGAGTTGGTACATCTTGATATTTGGGGTCTCAATCATATTCTTGACCATCAAGTGCACCGGTTCTATCTTGTGGAGGTTGATGATTTTTCTAGGCTTCCATAGATTTTTCTTTTGAAAAATAAGTTGGGTTTTTTATCCAATCTTTTATTCATGAAATAAAGATTATTTTTTCTGCTACTATGCCTCGGAGTTTAGCACTACACAGCTTTCTCAATTCTGCAGGCCCTTAGCATTATATACCGGATTTCTTGCGCGCACACTTCTCAGCGAAATGAGGTTATTGAACGCAAACACTATCATCTTTTCGATGTGACCAAGAACCTCCTTATTCAGAGGCGTGCTCCTCACTCTTTCCGAGGTGATGCAATTCTTACTCCATGAATCTGGTCAACCGGATGCAATCGTCTGTTTTAGGAGTAAAGTTCCTTTTTCGCTCGTATTTTCCAATAAGGATCTTGTCTCTCTAATACCCTGTGTCATTGGCGTAATGGCAATTATTCACCATCTGACCCTTGCCATGAAAAGCTCTCCCAAAGCCGTGAAGTGTATCTTTGCGGGCTACTCTCAAACCCAAAAGGGTGTTGGTACTTTGATCCGGTTAGACGGAAGTACTACATTAGTGTTGATATCATCTTTTTTGAGTCAGTCATGTATTTTTCTCCTACATGTGATAGGATGGCCCTGTCTGAGTCTGGTGAGGAGGTATATAAGCCTCCTCCAAGGTTGCAAAAATCGGTACTCGGTACTTGGTCGCACAGGTCACTGACTAAGGATTAATCGACAGTCAGGTGATTTCGGATTCAATCATGCTTTAAGCGGCTTTGAATTCTTAAATATATAAATCATTTTTATACATATATTCGCATATATTTATATAGATTTGTATTTTTTATACTATCATAATGAAATAAAAGAAGTAATTGCATTTAAATAAAACATTAAGCATGTTGGAATAAGTTTGTTTTTTTAAAAGCAAAAAATATGGTATCTCCTAGCAAAAATTAGTCGACTAGTGGGACTAGTCAGAATTAGTTAGTACTTGGTCGGCCATCCCACTGACTATACTAGTCGAACCTACTAGTCGGGCCAATCGTACGACTTTTACAACATTGGCCTCCTCCTATACTACCATCACCTCCACATGTGGTTCCTCCACTACCTACACTGTCACCCCCCATTTGTGGTTCCTTCACCACTACCTCCTCTTGCAGTGCCTACTCTTGTGGCTCAACCTTCACCTTATTTTTAAATTTGTGGGCCACTGATTGTAGCTCCTACTCATGTGCATTCCCATCATTCAACATGCCCCAGGTAAATTCTGAGCACATGGTTTCTACTGAAGGCATTGGTGATTTGTTTGTATTGCAGGCCACTTTACATGTTTAACAGATAACACCTTAGATTACATATTTTTCAGTGAATCTGGATCATCCTATTGCTCTTCGAAAGTGGAGGCATACATGTGTTGTGTATCCTCTTGCTTCCCATAATTCTTTGGGGCATCTTTCAAAGGATTTTATGAGGTTTGTTGTAGGTCTCCCGACTGTGGAGATTCCACGAACATACCCGAAGGTTATGCGAGGCAATCTCTGGCATCTGGCTACGGAGGACAAGATGGCAGCCCTCCAGTCTCGTGGTGGCACATGGAGCTTGGTTAGTGCTCTTGCAAAAACCTCGATAGTTGCCTCCAAATAGGTTTTTACAATGAAACACCATGCATACGGCAATATAGATCACTACAAGGCTAGGGTTATGGCTCGTGGGTTTATCCAAACATATAGGGTGGACTATTATGACATGCTCTCTCCAGTGACACAATTCTACCCCTCGGATCCTCCTCATTGTTGCAGTGGTATGGGACTGGTCCATGTCTCGGCTAGATGTGAAGAATACTTTTCTATATGGTAATTTGCATAAGGTCTTTATGCAGTAGCCACAAGGGTTCGTTGTTGAGGGGAAGTGTCAGAAGGTATGCAAATTTCGTAAGGCTATCTATGACTGTAAGCAGAGTCCCAGAGCATGGTTCCAAAAGCTCTCGAATTTAATATAGCAACAAGGCTTCACGTGATCGATTGCAGATCATTCATTTTTGTTCAAGGAACTTAGAGAGGTATTGTTGTCATTTTGATTTACGTTGATGATATCATTGTTACATGAGATGACTTATAGAGTATTAGTGCAACTATGGAGTTCCCTGGATATCAGTTTGTCACCAAGGACCATGGAGAGTTATGATACTTCCTAGGACTTGAGTTCTCCAACAACCAATGAGGTCTTGTGATGACCCATAAGAAGTATGTTACAGATCTCCTTTCAGAGATATGTTGCATGGCAGTCTGGCAGATTACAGACCTGCCGGTACTCCCATAGATCCCGACATGAATAATGAACCTATACGATGATGATACAGAGGAGGTGGACAATAGGAGATATATGGAGCTTGTAAGGAAACTCCAATACGCGATTATTACTAGGCTAAATATCTCCTTTGTTGTAAGCAAAGTTATTCAGTTTATGAAGCAGTCGCTACAGTATCATATGGATGACGTGCACATGATCCTGGGGTATTTGAAGACTTTCGACGTATATGCAGATGCAAACTATGCAGAATCCCGAGCATAGGAAATCTACCTTTGGCTTTGCAGTTTTCATAGGAAGCTATATGGTATCATAGAATTGTAGCAAGAAGGAGAACGTGGTTGATTGATCTAGTGTTGAGTCAAAGTAGTGAACCATGACGCAAGGGAACACTAAGATGATATGGGTCGGATACGTTCTAACCGATCTAGCTATTGGCACGCCTCTTCCCATGCAGTTCAATACGATAACCGGGTTGCTCTTGTCATTTCCAACAATCCTATCTTCTATGAGAGAACCAAATACATTGAAGTGGATTGTCATTATACATGTGACGTAATTCAAAAGGATTTTATCTCTACTTCCCACGTCAGCTCATGAAAATATACAATAAATGTTTTCACCAAGGATCTAGCCAAAGAGTTATTCCAAAGATATTGTTCCAAGCTGAGCATGATAGACATCTATGCCCCATCTTGAGAGGAAGTATTGAGAGTTATATTTATCCTTCCATATTTATTATGTATGTTCTGTTATTTTGCCTTTATTATATAATTTGCCATGTAGGGTTTCTCCTTTCTATATAAGAGAGTCCTATGGCCCCTTTCATAATCAAGTCATCATTTTATTCTTCACAAGGTACCTATTGAAACAAGTCAAGGCTGACCCAATATGATGAATCAAGACAAGTCAGAAACAGATGGGTCAAGTTACCCACCTCGTAAGCACCCTATTCATATGTGATGATCAAGCTCGCAAAAGTCAATGGACCAGGCAAGTGTCGGTAGGGGTGGGGGGGAGTGGTGCTAGCTCGACAAGGATCGGCTGATCGGACCAACTTTTGTTGGTTGTCCTGATAGTCAATTTAGTAGGTCAACTTGTTTTGTAAAGTTGCTTATGTTTTTTTTTGTGCAAGGTAAACTATATATAAGATGCTTAATGTATAATTAGAATTCAATTGCTTCTTTTTATGTTGTAATGGCAGACCGTAGTGCTGAAAATGTCCACATCTATGGAAATACATAGGAAAATATGGACAAAAATTATTTATGTTTTAAAACAATCATAAAAATACAAAACCAAACAAAGGCCCCACTAAATTCCATTAGTCTCCCAACTATCAATTAATCTGTAATAAGTGACCTGAAGGACTTATCGCCGAATACCAACTTTTGCGACCTTAGCGATGATTAAACTAGTTATAAATGAAAGAATATTATCAATTCAATCATATATTGTTGAACTATGGCAACTTTAATTGTTAATAGATGGGTTTGGCACTTAAAATCCCTATATAGTTTTAAGTTTTCAAAATTAAGTGGCCCCTCCATGGTTGAACTAGGGCAACTTTAATTGATGATAAATTTCCTTTTTTAAGCTAGCTCTGCTATTTTCGATGATATAAACGATTTTCTAGCCATACTTCATTGACATCATAGTTTCTAAAATGGCGAAGAAGACCAATATTGATGTTTATAACCATAATAACACAAACCATGTTAAAAACCAAAAAAAAGTGGCGACCATTTCATCACAAGGCCCTCCTTGGCAAGTGGGCTGCATGTTTATGGAGGAGGTGCAATAGTTTGGTTTGCAGGTTCATTCGAATGATCTACGCTCGAGGTGCTCCACCCTGGGGTTTAAGGAACTCGGTTCAACACCTTCATATTTCTGGAGAGGTGTGTGGGTGGTGGCATAGGTCTGCCCACTTATGCACCCGATGATGGGGGATGGATGTGGTTTCAAGTTCTGGGCCGATGACTGGACTGAGGATGGGGCTCTGGGAGTGCGGTTCCCGAGATTGATGACGTTGCAGCTGACCGCGACATGTCGGTTAAGGAGGTGTGGGATGGCCACACGTTTATGCACCGGTTGAGATCTGATCTCTCAGACCAACGGTTGGGGGAACTGATGTGATGTTGGATGAGCTCGAGAAGGCTCCTGGGCCCACGGATGTGCGTGCTAGTTAGATTTGGGGGGACGTCACTTTCTCTGTGGACAAGGCATATACGGCATTGAAGGGCCTAATGGCTTATGATCCAGGTGGTTGCACAAGTGACTGCAGGAAGTTATGGGGGTGGAAGATCCCGACATGAGTGAAGGTTTTCTATGGTTGATTAGGAGGGGCAGACTTCTGACAGGGACTAGATTTGCATGGTTTGCGCCCGACGCGGAACCAATCTGCTCGAGGTGTCGGGAAAGGGAAGAAGACTTGAATCATCTCTTCTTCAGGTGCAGACATTCGCGGTAGCTTGGTCGATGAGTGAGCTTCTCACAGGATGGTTTAATGATCTAACCGAGTTTTGGGGTTACATCGGAGATGATTGGAGGGGCACTGAAAAAGAGAGGGCCAAGTACATAGGTCTAATTTGAGCAATCCGATGTGCTAGGAACAATAGGGTCTTCCGTCAGGAAGGGATGTATGGTGAAAATGTGGTGGCGCACGCCAACACGCTTGTTGAAAATTGGTTCATGTAATTTTGTTTTCTTCTTCTTCGGCTCATCTTTTGGGTATGTAATTTTTTTAAGGTGATTAATGAAGTTTTTGGGCAAACACCTATTCGGTGGAGTCCTTTTTCTTTCAAAAAAATCATTTCATCACAAATAGATTGATTCTCAAATATTAATTTTCCAGTGAATGCAATATATACATAAACAAGGAAATCAACTACAAACCCTCGCACCAACATACATTCATTCAGTTATCCTTTTTAAAGTTATAGGTGTCAATGCATAATCATCTAATGAAACTTACAGTCAGTTACTAGGTCATCATAACACAAGTTTAAAAGTAGGCAACAACCAAAATGCATAATGGTATTTAACTTGCACTTCTGATTATAACAATGTTTATATATTTACAACCAACAAGTTGTACATAATAAAAGCAGTCACCAACAATACTGGAAATCTGGGAATAAAAGACTGGAGAAAAGCATCTAAAAATGCTGCAAAGCTAATTCCCCTAATTGAGTAAGAAGTCAAACCGAACCTGCTATTAATGTCTGAATATTATCTTCTACTTTCCATATTTCATCCAGGTTAAAACCATCTCTAAGCTGGATTAAATATCATATGGTCATGCTGTTGCTGAGAAAAACTAAAATGAGCCAATGAAAACTTTGGGAAGCATGTTCCCGTTATGATAGAAGACAAAATATTCATATAGCACGAATGATAGATTTACCTTTGCAACAATTTTCTCAAGACGAGCCTGCAGGCTCTTGGCCTTGAGTTTTTGTGAACCACGTAATAAGCATGAACTCAGGCTTAAAATTTTTTCAACATCATCCCGGGAATTGAGAGCTTTGGTAGAATTCACAAGGTTGGATAAATAAGAGACAAGATCAGTTCTATTATCGCATCGTCTGCAATAGTATTCTGCATCCAGTCCAACATTACCACCAATTGTTCCAGCTAAGTACGCACGGAATGCACAGTCCATGTGCGCAACATGCCCACAAATAAACTTTTCACCCTCGTTTTCCACAATCGCTTCACATCTCATAAAGCCATAGCCTCCATAGCCAGAGTCTATGATACTGCCACAGAGGATGCAAGAACAGTCACGACAGAAGCAGCTCTCAGTGCAGCATATGTCGCAAGCCATTTTTGGGAAAGGATCTTTCCTTGCTTGTACTCGAAGATGGCACATCTTGTTTCCAACCTTGCAATCCCCACAATCGGATGGTGGATTATGACTAACATGCCCATTAACATGGGATGATCTAGAAGAAACAAGTGCTGGAATCTTTTTGTCAGAACCTGGTGCAGCAAATGTAGGTATATCAGAAAATTAAGAAGTAATAAAGCTATACATGGTATAACTGCAGCCACGTAGTTGTTCATTTACATATCAAAGACAAGTGAACACTGTTTGTCCCACAGGTTGCAACATTTATTTAGGCAAAAAAAGATGAAACATCCATAGTGATGTCCCACAGGTTACACTACATGTGTCTAACATGATCTGACACCCAAGTATAGATACACAGAAACAAGTTAAATTTGCACTTTGTCAAACATAACATGGGGGAAATAATTTACCCAATTGTCGTGCACATTAACAAGCAAACTATGGCTGAAGCAAGTTGGGCTAATGAGGAAAGTTAACAAAATCTGACCTTTTTGTGGTTTTGAGAACAGAGACAGTGAAAATTAATTTAATAAGCATTGTATCTAGTTTATCAAAGTTTTCTCTGTGCTTCGGCATAAATAAGACATGAATAAACATTGAGAAACAATTTAATAAGGCGTGAATATACAATCCGGTGGCATCCCTACTGCTGCCTCAGCACAAGCATTCTAAGCAATTTGATACCTTCAAATCACAGTATCCACGTTTCAGATTCCAATAAGGCGGATCACAAATGTTCAATTCCTTTCTTTTCTTTTCTTCTTGAAAAGCCAAAGGATGGTAAATAAAAGCATTTTAAGCAATTTGAACACCTTCCGATCACGATACACCCATTTCAAGAACACCGGCAAATCCGAATCCCCACTCCTCGAAACGATCATCTCACCAAAGAACTCACCTTTTTCCACAGCGGCATTGGAGGCCGGGATCTTCCATATGAAGGACCCCCAGAACTCCTCGAGCGTGGCGCCGGGGATCTCCTTCGTCACGAACTGCTCCGCCAGAACCCTACTGCATATCCCCTTCGCCCAGGGGGTCGTCGACTTGGGGAACCTCGGGGGCGGTATCAAGAACCGATCGTGGAAGTAGCCACTCACCGTGATCCTCCTGCTGACCTTCCACCTCCACTTGTCACCGGGCAGCGGCCAGTCCTCCGGAGCGTACGGCAGGCCCACCCCTGACGACCCCACCCTCACCGGCGTCGCCACGAGAGCCCCCTTCTTCGACCGGGGTCCGACCCCATTGGCCCGGTCCGCGTCCATCTGCTCGACCTCCCCCGACATGGCGACGGTCTTGGGCTTTTGGCCGAGCAGCGCGGTTTGCTAACAACAACAACAAGGATAGATTTTTTTGGTGAATTTGGATGTAATACGCGATGGCTAGAGATCGAGGAGAGGTATGGGAAGATATGAGGGAGAAGTGAAATTGGTGGGGACGTTTTGGGGTGAAAGATATATATAGGGGGCTTTTCGTAAAAGAGGGGTGGTGGTCGTCGGAAGGGCACCCGCCTGTCTAGAGGAGATGGTATTGGACAGCCACATGGTCTTTTGCTGTGGAAAACTTGCATGGACATCCCTCCTTTATTCATTCAATTGCGTTTGGTGCCATCCTTGTGAATGTGTGTACGCTTCCATGTGATTAGGGTTTAAAAAACTGGACCAGACCAGCCGATCGGACCGGTTGAACCGGAACCGGTCCCGACCCGGTCGGTTCGACCGGTTCTTTGTAATTAATTTCAAACAAATTTAAAAATAAAAAAACTGAGTCCGACCAGTGGTCGAACCGGGTTGACCCAGATGGTCGGACCGAGTTGACCCGGATTGACCCAGTTTTGTCGGTTTGGTAATTTTCAAAAAAGAAAAGTTTAAATAATAAAATGAGGTTTTTATCATGTATGCCCTTCTTAACTTCTGTGATATAAGGTATGTCCCTCTCTTTTTTGAAATATATGTTATGTCAATAATTTCTTAGAGTAATTTTCTTGAAACAACTATAAATAAATGATTACAATATTATATTCATATATAATTCTAGAAAATACGATTAATTTTGTAGAGTTTTACTCGAAATAGGCAATCATGTTATTCTATTTAAAGATTTGAAATTTCTAACGATTATTTCATCAATATATAAATACATACTTACATATATGTATCCGGTTTTATTGGTTCAAAAAATCGGTTCGACCGGTATGATCAGTAAATTAAGCCCGGTCCGATTTTTTCTGAGTCGATAAGAATGATGACGTCATGCTGACGTCATCACCGGTCTGACCGGTTTGGACCAACGGTTCGACCCGATTGGACCAAACCGAAGACTGACCGGTTCAATGTCCGGTCCAATTTTTAAAACCTTGGGTTTAGGGTTTAGGGTTAACTAGGATTTTTGTCAGGGGCTCAAATGACACCATTACCCTCACATGAGTTTTCAGATGAATTGAATTTCATGAGAATTCAATCTCTTGCCATATCCATTTTATACCGATTTTTCCATGTGTACACCAACTTTTGATAAACGCAAATTCATTTTATAATTTTAGACATAACAAAGGTTAGTATGCTTTTCACAATAAATTGTAGGGATTTTTACACCCATATCCCTGAGTAATTTCATAATAACATTCATAACCCTGCATAATCGCGAATTACATGAGAAACCCTGAGTAATGCTTAACTCTTACATGACATAACCCTGTGTTATGTTCCATTTGAGATGGTCGTTATATTTGACGGTTTCCGTTAAAAAAAGATGAAGTTGCCCCTAATACTCATTATTATTTACAAATCATGCCATCGTGTTCTCTCTCCATCACTTTGGAGGACTCCTGCAAGGCAGTGAAGGCACCACCAATGCAAGCCGTCCGCGCACCTCCCCAACATGCACGCTCCCACCCGAACCCCGCCTGCAAGCTCTACAGGGATCCCATGTTGCCCACCCCCTCCCCCCCACCTTGGAAGAGCCCCTGCCATCTTGGGCCAAACCGAGAAGCTCCATAGCCCTCTTGTCGTTGTCCATAGTGGTCACTGCACGGAACCCACGTCGATAAAGACATAAAAATTGAATCTTTGCACCAAACAACATCACCAAATCCAGCACCTACCTTTGTAAGAAGAGCTCCTGAGCAACCTCTCTATGAGCTTCCTATCCACGGAGCTGTCGTCGACAGCGAGAACATGAAGCTCAAGACCACACTCCCCTCTAACTCTGGAGGTCGACATCCTCCTTTTACCAAATCGTTGTTGCTGGTGATGTCCTCTGCTCACAACCCACCAAAGTGCAAGTATCTATGGCAGTGGGTAAAGGCAACAAATCGAATCCGCAGGGAGGGATTTGGTGTGGAAAGATATCCCCCTAATGCGATTCTGTTCATTTTACACTCGAACAAAGAGCATCCCCCCCCTCCGGTCGACCTCGGGACCACCCCTGCACCTCTGCTGGAGACTGAGAAGAAGTTCAGGTAGCTCGGGTTTCCAGTGGCACGGTGTAGCCATGCAGCAGCCCCATAGCAGCTCATCCTGATCAGAGTTTGATCGCAGTGCAGGGTGTTGTTAGAGATTAATTCTGAATAATCTAGCGTATACAATTAAAACTTGTTTTCTTCAAATCTATTTGATTGGGGCAGACAATCCTCTCACCAACTCTGGAAAAAGAATAATATTCCTCATTTGAGGAGTACTATTTACATGATTTCATATACAGGTCGATGTTCCCCCAACCCACCGCATCTCTGCAACAGCCCCCTGCCCCTCCGCCGACCACCGGAACACCCTCCCTGCAAGCAACACCTTCAACCCTCTGCAAGCTCGCCCATCCCCCCACCCCCCGGTCAAAGCCCCCCTCATCCTCTGCATGCTCATCGTGACGCCCCACTACCCCCTCCCCCTCTGCAAGCTCCCCCCAAGCCGACCCAGTGCTTGCACGTTGCCCTCCACATCGTCTAAGTCCCAACAACGCTTCTCCGTGCAGGTGCTGGCTCGAGAGAAAGGGTGGGATACTTTTTTTATTTAGGTTAATCACAGCCATTAGATCATTGATTGATGAGAATAACTCAATCATCTTGTTGAGTTAACGAAGTAAAGTAATGGAAGGTTATGGGTGTAAGACGGCACACTTATTCAGTGCGTTAAACGTAATTCATGATTATGCAGGGTTGTGAATGTTATTACAAAATTACTCAGGGTTATGGGTGTAAAAATCCCTAAATTGTATATCCCCATCTTTCACCGATCTCCGTCCATCTATTCACTCCAATCATCTTTGGTTCAGTATTCCCCGATCGAATCCCACCCGCATCCCAATCTCGCAATCGAATCCCATCTTCTTTCCCAATCAACCACATCTGTCATACCTCTGCTACATTCTCTCACGCTCTTCTTCTTTTTGTTCTATTCAAGCCTGATTGCCCCTCAAACAAATCACCTCACCTTCGAGCCCATGCCCCTCAATCCATCATCGATCCGAGCTCCTTCCGTCACCGTCATCATCACCTCACCTTCGGAAGACATGTGTCAGGTTTATCTTAGATGAATTAATTCTAATCGTCATACTTCCTGTTTAAATGAGTAAAATAATTACAAGCTATGTTCAACTTTGATTAAATAGGAAGTTAACATTCATGCTTAAGGACTTAGATGTTTTAAGTATTAACTTAATAAATCAATTTAAAGAGTATTTAAATATTTGCATTCTTGGATTAATTAATCTAATGGATCAATTTAGTTAACTTGGCATTTAAATTAGGAGTATTATTTGTAGTATTGTGTTGTGTTGTTTTAGCATTCCATTACATTTTGTGGTATCTTATTTATTTAAATTATAAGAACCATAAAAAATATCACGCATTCATTTGTTTTGTACATCTAACCTAGATATACTAAATAATCACTAACCTAGATATTTAAATCCTATTTAAATAGAGTAATTGATCGTGTCCTTATGTTCGATCATGGACTTACCGGGATATAAATTCAAGCTAAGCCCTCTTCATAGAGATTTGTAGCTTGGTTCCGATGACCTGTTAATCGGCATGTATTACGAGACTAATTTAGATTAGCCGATTAGTGCTTCATCACTCATCAAATAGGCATACACATTAACATAGGGGCACAACTATCAACGGTGTAAGAAGTTAGTGCCATAAGTCATATTGCAAAAATATTAGGGGCATAACTGTAATTGCAGAATCTATGATGGGTGTAAGAAGTTAGGGTCACAAGTGGTATTGCAAAAATGCTAAGGGCATAATTATAATTGCAAAATCTTGGATAATTACAAGTGTAAAAAACCCTAAACTTTAACAAACATTTTTCCGTAAAAAAACAAGTCTTTGTAATGCCATGTTTGGAGTCAGCATAGACTTCTACCCCTCAGAGTTTATCGATTAGGATTTTTGTAATTTATACACATCCCTCCGTACTTTCGTGATTACACTCTGACCCTTTCATACTTCCAAATTACACCCAGATACTTGAATAATAATGAAGCATTACATGGCATACCCTTGCGTTATTTCTGTTTATTCTAATCCATATGTTCGACGGTGTCCATTACAAAATGACAATTTTGCATATAAATGTCAATCCTACTTCCAAATGTTGTGTTCTTTTTATCCTACACATTCCCACTTGGCCTCTACCTCCACCTCCTCCATCTCCATGTTTGTCCTCCTCCTCCCCTCCCTGGGATACTGCCCCTTACGATGCCACCACCAACGTTGTCTAGATTCTCTAGAACCACCCTCTCCTCCTCCTCGACCAGCACCCTCGCTATGACCACCGTCTACTTTCACCCACTTTCCCTGACCATTGTCTTGTACCCCTCCGTCATCTCGCTTATGAATATGTGCATGTTTGTTGCATGTGCCACCTTCCTATCCAAAGTCACTCTTCCCTCTACTCCTTTGCCATTTGTGATATTCTCCACGATTGTGGTCGAAAACTGTTGGAGCATAAGTTGTATGCGCAAATTGAGTTGTAGCAGGGTAAATGGATCCTGGAGGAGATCCATTTACCCCATCCAGTGTTTAGTCCCACATCGTCTAGTGGTGGGACTTGGAGGCTCTAGAGAGGCTATATAAGGAGCCCCAGACCTCCTGTACTCATTGAGAAAGTTCAATAGAATATCCGCCCCTTTGAGGGCTTCTCCCGTGGTTTCATCCCGCTCCTCACGGAGTAGGGTTCCACGTAAAATCTCGTTCTTATTATTGTTCTTTATCTTTTCCATGTTTATGCTTCCGCTTCCGATTTTCTAACATGGTATCAGAGCGGGTCGATTCTCAGGAATTTTATGTTTTTTTTTCATTTTGAGAGACGATTATTGATTATCATTCAATATCTGTTTGAGAAGATTAGTGGTTCAAGAATCATCAAAGGTTCGAGAAGATCTAGAGTTCTCTTTGTGAAACCCTAATCAAGTTTTAAGGTTCTTCGACTCCCCATTTGTTATCAGCCAGGCAGATCGGCGCATCGTGCATCTCCAGATTCCCCATCGGCCTTGCATCTGCATCAAGGGTACTCATCAGTGCGGCAATAGCCTCGCGCAGGCCTCCATCTCCCAGGCACAGGAGACCTGGCCGCATGTTCTCAGCGGTGCCTGGCGGGGAGTTTCTCCATCTCACGCAAGGCGGTGCTCCAAGCGGAGCCTCGTGTATTCGCGGCAGGCCGATGCGGCAGATCAAGTGTGCATCCTCCTTCTCCATCACGCACGCGACGCTTCCCCGTGCAACAGAGCTCCTCTGTGTGCACGATCACGAGCTCCTCTTTAGGCTCCTTGCGCGAACGATCCTCTCGCCTTCCTCTCATCAGAAAGTCACAGGCGGCGGTGCTGCCACCCTCCTTCCAGCGGCGAGCCTCGCCTCCCCCTTCATCTCCGATGTCTGCATGAAGGGAGGCGAGCCCGATCTCCGGCTCTGCACCTCGTGTTCCTCTTCCCTGATTCGCTGGCGGCACCAACTGATGCGCCATCGGCGGCAACCAGTGAACCCCTTGCGCTGGAGCCACGACCGCGCAAACCCCAGATCTATCGCACGACGGCGAGCCCCAGCAGATGGCGGCAGACTCCAATCGACCCCAGGGCGGCGCGTGTATGCCCCCATCGGGGCCGGTGGTTTCCTTATTAAGGAAAAGGGTCCATCATGGAACCCTAGCGGGCGGTCCTTAAAAGAAAAAAGAAAAAAAAATCCAGGGGGCTGCTTATTTAGAGGCTGACGTGAGCTGTGTTTAAAAAAACGAGGTTGTTTTTTCTTAGACCTAAATGGGTCAAGGTTATTGTAAAAAAAAAAGAAAGAAAAAGAAAAAGAAAGAAAAGGAAAGAAAAAAAAAGAGGCACGTACAAAAGAAAAGCCGTACGCAAAGCAAAAAAATGCAAGAAAAGCTGTAAAAAAAAGAGAGAGGTTGAAACGGCATAAAAAAATGAAAAAAATGATGACGGTTTTAAAAAAAACCGCAAGAATGTTTTGTTTTCTCCCCATTTTATCTTGTCTTCTCCCAACTTTGTCGATGTCATTGTCCGACAAGTATGGGAGAAAGGGGGAGTATATATGTAGAGTCACAGGTTTTGATCCAGATTCCAGATTCAGATATCAGTCTCCAAGACCAATCAGTTTCAGACTCTACAGTTCGGTTTCAGACTCGACGATCATTAGTCCGAGTCTCTAGTTTCAGACACGCACGAGTGTGCGAACAGTTCCAGATGAGCATATGTTGCCATCATCAGTTCGAGGTCCCCATCATTCTTCTTATTGTCAGGGCAGAGTTTTCATGTGAGCCATAGGGACTCCAGAGCAGAGGACCATTCCCTTGAGGGCAAGGGTTTTTCATGTGATATCATAGGTACACCAGAGCAGTGCACCATTCTCTGAGCCAGATGGGAGAGACCCAGTTCTCCGACGAGGAGACTTCAGGCGCAAGTTCAGACTCGATGGTCAGATTCCGAGTCTTCAGTTGACTCACACTCCAGCCCGTTCGTCTTCCTCACCTGCACGGCATGAGAAGCAACGTCCTTGACTGCAGCAATGTGCGCGTTGAGTTGATATTGTCCGTAGTGTCCTGTAGCATTGAGTTGAGTCTCTTTATGTTTGTCCAAGCTGAGCATTGCATGCTCCAGCTTGAGGGGGAGTGTTGGAGCATAAGTTGTATGCGCAAATTGAGTTGTAGCAGGGTAAATAGATCCTGGAGGAGATCCATTTACCCCATCCAGTGTTTAGTCCCACATCGTCTAGTGGTGGGACTTGGAGGCTCTGGAGAGGCTATATAAGGAGCCCCAGACCTCCTGTACTCATTGAGAAAGTTCAATAGAATATCCGCCCCTTTGAGGGCTTCTCCCGTGGTTTCATCCCGCTCCTCACGGAGTAGGGTTCCACGTAAAATCCCGTTCTTATTATTGTTCTTTATCTTTTCCATGTTTATGCTTCCGCTTCCGATTTTCTAACAAAAACAATATGGGATCTTCCTGCACCAATTCTATCCTCCTCGATGCCTTGAGATTGTACTCCCTCAGCACCACCCTGGAAGAGAACACGATTCTAAAAATAGTCACAAACAAAGTTTAAGATCTGAACATTTCTACTTTACTCGATCTCATATGTGAGCTGCTCCTCGAGGGATACGTCAAAGCTCTTCCCCTTCTACAAAGCTCGTAGGCTAATTGCGCAGCCACACCACGACCTCATCTTATTGACTTACCTTATTGAGATTTGTTAATCAGGACCGAGAAACCACAAAAAAAGGAAAAATGTGGTTTTGACTAAATATCCTTGCAATGTACTAGACTAGCTCTCAGCCAATATGGAGGTTAGATGCCTCCACAACCCCACTATAATCTTCTCAATTCAACATACATTTGATTCTACCATGAGAATGGTGATGGAGGAGATAAGAAAGAAGTGAACTGGGTGCCCAATTGCACTTCGTCCTAGTGCCCACCCCTATCTCAGTGAAGCACGTTGGAATTTGGAAGACATCCAACTCCTTTTATGTGATTTCCTTCCTGTAGAACTCCCCTGATCCTTTCTCCTTTAGGAGACTTGGCTTTTTTGAGTGTGATAATCAAACCCACGAGGCATCTAAGCAGAGCATTCTCGTTTGGATCTACAAGTCTGTGTTTGTTTTTCTTTCATGCTTGAGTATCGGTTTGTCCCTTAACAATGATCTCTCGAGCGACCAGTTCCACCATTAGTCGAGGGCGATTAAGTGGGCAGCGCTTTTCCCATTCTCCATGATTTACGTTGATGTTTTCTTCTTTGTTTCTTATTCTCCAACATCAGCATTGTACTTCCCTTTTGGAGGTCCTCTATATTCCCTAATTGGAGCTCAATCATGTCTGTTCCTAGCATTCATCGGTGAATAAAAACTTTCGTCAAAAAATAATAGTACTAATACGCCTTTCATTCCGTTGTTGGAGAGGGTCAAGCTCTAATATTCTCATATAATTTCTTATTAAGGGTTTTAGAGAAGTATTATACATTAAACATATAGTTTGTTATAGGAAAAGCCTTATAAACTAGAGGTTTTTCAAAATAAAATAGTTGTTCACATTAACCAAACACTTTAAAATGGATAAAAAAATTAATCACATTTTTTAAGAGAACAATAAAACATATATTATTCAACATATTACTATTGTATATTATATCAAGCTAGCAAGTCAAGCATGGGCCAACATCTACCCAAAAATCATATGAGCCTATACTTCGACCCAAACCCAACCCGTTTCAATTTTGGGTTGGGTCAAAGATCGAGTTTTGGTCAACCTTGACCTACTACAACCAGCACCCCTCGCCGCCTCTGACCCCAACCCATGATCCAACCCAGAACATCACCCTTCCCCTAGCCAATTCCACCAAATGCCCTCTTCCCCAACTCTCGAACACCCCCAACCCCCGACCTTCCTCTCACTTAATGTCTTCCACCACCTCTGTCGTGCCACCTTCGCTCGATATCCCCCTGACCTCCACACCCCCCTGAATAAGATGATGCGTTAAAGGCTGGGTACATGTAGTTGATGCCATCAAGTCATGGGTCCTTTCAATGATGGGGATCATGGGGAACTTGAGTTCGCGGGATAATCGAAGAAGATGATGGAGATGGGTAATGAGGATGGCAGAGGTTAATTGATGATGGCATGAAATCAATAATAGTTGTAGGTTGCATCCCCCCACCCCCCACACCTTATGGTGGCAGATGGAAGGAAGTCACACACAATCGGAGGGAGGAGGCGGAGTGGAGGGGCATGGGCTCAAGAATATATGGGAACAATTGTAATGGAATTTCTCTTGACCAGAAGTTGGTTTGAACAAGTCATGTTCCGGTTTATCTCACATATGTTCCGGTTTATCTCATATATGATCGAACTGATAGAAAGGCACAAGTGTTGATGATACAAGAGCATAAGGACACACTTGTTATTGCAAAAAGGATGAGTGTAAGTGTGACTGCGAAAACTCGGAAGGGCAAAAGTGAAAAATTCCCATAATTTTATTAATATCTGTACTCTTGATTTCTTAGAAATATTTTGAAATGCATCCATAAGTTTATCTTGACCAGAATTGGGTTTGAACAAGCCATGTTCCGGTTTATCTCATATATGATCGAATTGATAGAAAGGCACAAGTGTTAATGATGCAAGAGCATAAGGACACACTTGTTATTGCAAAAAGGATGAGTGTAAGTGTGACTGCGAAAACTCGGAAGGGCAAAAGTGAAAAATTCCCATAATTTTATTAATATCTGTACTCTTGATTTCTTAGAAATATTTTGAAATGCATCCATAAGTTTGGATATTTTTATAGAGTTATAATTTTTTGACGGTATTTTTAAAATTATTTTGTGTTGTCTAGACCTATTGAAATAAATATGTGAAGCCGGAGACTCGGAGCTACAATTAAGATTACATGATGAAAGATTTCTGTAGTCAGAAAAAGATAGCAAAAAGAATCGTGTGTGTGTGTGTGTGCGCGCATGCAGAAAGGGGGTTTCAAAATGGTATTTGAAGTACGGGTTTGTTTATATAACTAAAAATAGTACAACTATGTTTAAAAAGACCGATATACAGTCAAAATAGTTTCATGTATCACTGCATATAATGCAATTAAGCTATTTGCCAACAATATCTAATTTGAGTTGTCCCGTTTTTGGAATATATATATATATATAACAAAGAAAATAGCGTAGTTTCCTTAATAGTAAATACTATCCATCACCTTCAATAAAAGTCCAAAAGATAGCATGATAAATATTTAACATGGACAATACAGAAGTTTATCACATCTTATTCCATCCACTGAGGAACATTTCTTCGTATTTATAATGCTAGACAAACACAAGAAGAGGATTAATGTCTCCATTAATTAAAGGAAACAATGGATATCATTCCAACTATGTAGCACCCTCCCCATTACTCAAAATATATGTACTCTCACCTGTACCTAATGCAACACTCAAGGGCTAAGATCACTTTATCAATTAAGTCTAGGATTGGTTCTACGAATGTAGAGATCAGATGCTGCATACTTGATTATTGCCTGTCAATCCCATAGTCCCGTTGCATAGTTGATTATTGCCTGCCAATCCCATCAAACAAATCCCTTGAAGAACGTAGAGATTGGAGATCATCCATGACAATGATATTTCAGCTCCTTCATTATCATCTGATTTCCTTTTAAGCATAAGAAATTGCACAAACTCAAACATGACCTAGTTCAACTCGACTAAAATGCCTCCAGATCTCCTGACAGAATCATGTGCACAGTACTTTCTTAGCCAGGTTCCCCCTGTAAGTTTCTCCACACACAGTGGATAAACTGCTCTAACTTTATTTGTTACAACACCACCAAATCCATTGTCCACTGATTCACGTACTCACGACCCTCTTCTCAGGGTTGCCCGGCCCGTACATTCCATGTAACAACTTTTATTTGGATAAACTGGGTAGTTGCCCCAATCGAATGAATACTCATCCTAAATTATCATATCCTTCTCAATGGCAGTATGCACACATCGCATTGCTATATTCATATTCAACTACAGTTGCAGCCATTAGCGGCCTACAATCTATGTAACTACCACCGCAGCACTTTCTACACCCTCACTCATGTGCCTCTGGTGAAAATCAAAAGTTCTTCATCCAACAACTCACCCTGAGGCCTTTTTCCTCAAAAGCTTCAAATGTGTGCCTTCACCGCTCACCCGCAAGTCTCGGCCTTCAGGAAACCCCATTGGCAGATCTCCAATGTGCCCAGTTTGCCCCAATTCCTGCAGCAGTCAACAACAAAACCCAAATCTTTGCCAACAGATACCTTGGATCGATGCCACATATGTTAACTCCAAACTCTAAATGGCGCCTATTAGAGGCCACGAAAAACAAGTTGTTTCCAAAGGAAAAGGTGCCTCGAGAATCAACATGAATGTCTATTGTCCAAATATCACCAACTATGTAAATACACCTTCCAAGAACAGCTTCCCACTGCCTTCACTGACGTCGCTTTATGCTTACTGGTCAGAATCTCCTATGTCACAAGGTTATAGTTAGAGGGCTAACATTCTAAGCATCAATCTTCATCTTTTGGTCCTTCACATAGCTCTCTGCAACCATATTCTCACAAAAACTATCTGATATAGTGAAGGGTGCTTGCAATATTTGATTCCTACAAAGACTGTGTATACTATAGAATATATAGCATAGTCACATCCGACTTGATTAAAGTCGTCACCTCAGAAAGAGGCTCAGAAAGAGGAGGAATTCATTCAGTGACTCCACGATTGCCCTCTCAACAATCAAATGAGGTAAAGCTTGAAGATAAGTTTTGCACTCCGTTGCTTCCTCAGCCCCGCATTCTTGTCCGGCTAATGGCTATCTAATCAATTCCTACCTGCACTAATTTGACTGATCACCTCTCTCTTACTCTAGGAAGTCGTCTATTACAAAGAGGAGGGTGCTCTAAATAGATATCATTATGAATATTTTTGAACAGATTAAAAAATTATAAAATACCTACAAAACTATTTCATTCCTTTTGGGATGGATATAGTTTCCAACTAGGGGCTAAACCCATCAAAGCTTTGGATGGAAGCCATATGTACTTCCTCCAAGCGGCGACATCATAGCTCTCCGATGCAATCCCAAAACCCGCCCGTCACCTCATTCAAAATCAACAGAAAACGCTCCACGTCTCCCCTTAACCCCCCTCCTCTATTGCCCCTGGCACCCGCAATGCCCGACGACGACGATTTCTCGATGGATGCCTCCCCTACGGACCTGGTCTCGATGCTGGTGATGGCCGGCACCTCCGGAGTGGGTCTCCCCTACACGTCGGATAACTGGTCGTTGTTAAGGGATCAATGGCGGTGGAGGGCGGGGAGGAGGATCATCGGGGACGGGTGCTTCGCCGACCGAAGCTTGATACCACAGGAGAAGTTCCCATAGTCGTCGATCCCCGAGAAGAAGACGGAAGGAGATTCCCGGTACCAACATGGAAGAGTTCTAGGTGTCTTTCCTCTGGTAGATCCACTCTGCCGGTGCTGGAATCCGGGAAGGTCCATTTTAACCTTTTTGATATTCGTTTTTGTTGTCCATGATTGTTGGATGGGTGGGCTAGCAGAGGAGTCTTGCTGGATTGAAAACTTCTCTAGACCAGTGAGATTGGTGGATGCCCGCTGGAACCCATAAGTTCTAAAGCAAGTTTTTTTCTCACTCGTTGCTATGTGGATGGTGTCTCCGCTATGTGGATGGTGTCTCCACTCGACAATGTGGGGGAAAACCCAGCTTTTGTCCTGATGCCCTCCTTTGGTCATTCCATGTGTTCTCATGTCTTCTCCATTCCAGCCACGCGAGTGTCATGCCTTGTGACAGGCGTGCAGTGACAATCGAACTAATACGGCGATAGATCTCTCGACGATGGATGATCGGTGCAAAAGCTTGCTGTCGCGGAATCGGGGTGGAGGAATTCCTTTCCTTGGTTCGCCCGATTGCAGATGATGCTCGAATGTTGTCTCAAATCAACCTCCAAGCCAGTTAGCATTGTTGGTTGAGGATGATTTCGGTGTTGACTAGATGTAGAACCAAGGCGGAGTCCCTCTTGGTCTCGACTCGTTCGACCGGTGGTGGTGCCTGGGATGCTTCCGGCAATAGAACTTCATGGTTGCTACATGAATCTCAGGTCACCTTTCTTCAGTTTGATGCTCGATGGTGGTCAGTTGTAATTAGTTACGAGGCTCTCAAGAAGCTAAGAAAAAGCAATTACATTATCCTGTACAAAAACTATAACATGTGTACCGTCGAAAGTAATTGCGAAAGCTCGGGGTCCAGCTGTCGAACTACTGTGATGCAGGTGTTTTACCCGCCATTCATGTTAGGAAGAAAAGGACATCAACAAAGGTTGAATACAGTCTAATTTATTAAAAATAAAATATGTATTTCAGTGGTTTTCAATAAGAAGCAAGTAGATAGATATTGCCATGTAAATATAATAAGATACTTGCATATAAATTGGCTTTCAAGTTGTTATATATATACGAGTCATCTTTTTCACTCACCACCTTAATTGTTCTCACTTAATGTTCTTATTTAATTATAAGATCTATATTTAGATAAACATCATTTTATTATTCATAAAACATGTTGTCGGATCTTAGAAGATGTAGATGATGTGTTTCCTGTTATGATATTTGACCTTGTCTAATTCCTTAAGCTCAGTTGTTAGTTGTTAGTCTGTGATCTTGGTCCGGGTGAGACCTTACACTATGACTCTAAAGTAAGAAGAATGCCTTAGGATTGGGGTGCCTCCTTAGGCAAGCGGTGGAGTATAATATATTCTAACTAAGTTCCCAACACGTGCACTAGCTTCACCTAACAACCTGTAGTAGTAGCTCCCATTCTAGTGCAGAAGATTTCCCTGCCACAATCCTTTGTTCCTTTCTATTGTTGTGAGATATCATATGGAATGATGGATCTTATTAAATGATGATGATTGATTATTGATAATTTCCAGGATCTAATCTCTTTTCTTGCCAGCACCTACTAGTAGAACTGTAACCACAACTCAACTCCATCTGACAACTATCTTTTCTTCGTCAGGACCTATTGGAGGAACGATAACCAAAAACTTAAGCGGTGAGGAAGCCTCCTAAGGGACTCTTCCGTCTCGCCCTTCTAGTGGAAGTGCGGTCCAAGAGAGGGCTAGGCATACTCCAAAATTATGCCTCTAAGATGGGTGGGAGAGACTCTCCAGTCCAAGTCACTCCAAAAATCGGCCCGACCGGTACGAGCAAAACGAGCTCGAAAAGCAAAAGTACTCCAGCTTAGGTACCCTACTAAAACATGGTCAACTAAATTGGTCAAAAACCTGGATTCCAACGAAACGTAAAATCATTGCGAGCTCGCGTAAAAATCGTAAAAAGGACTAGGATCCTAGACCCGTACACTAGGCGGTCGTTGTCCTAACTGGGCTTCATATCTCCCGCCCAACTGAAGGTCACCGCACCAGTTGTATATCCAAGACGTTAAAGCCATCAAGTAAAATAGAAAAGTCCAAATCACCTTCATCCGCAAGTGTTGGGAAAAGAGTCTTCGATAATTATATTCAGGAAAACCCTAGGCTCTCTTATATAGGGAGAGACCTTAAGGGTAAATTACAGAGATGTCTATATAAGATAAAGAAATAACGACAAGATACATAAAGTGATAACAAAACTAGAAACTATCTCTACACTCCCCCTCAAGGTGGAGCATAGATGTCTATCATGCTCAGCTTGGATGAACATCTCTGAAAAGGTCCTCTGAGCAGTGGCTTGGTGAATACATCTGCAGTCTGATCTCCTGAGCTCACATGTGCAGTAGATATCAATCCTCTCTGGATCAAGTCCCTAGTGTAATGGCAGTCAACTTCAATATGCTTGGTCCTCTCATGGAAAGCTGGATTGTTGGCAATGAACAATGCTGCATGATTGTCACATTGAAGCTTCATAGGTAGGGACACAGCTACATGTAGATCTTCTAGTACGGAACGAACCCACATCATTTCCGTGCTGGCTTGAGCCATGGCCCTATATTCGGATTCGGCACTGGACCTTGCCATAACAGTTTGTTTCTTGCTTTTCCAAGAAACCAGAGAGCCTCCAACAAACACTGCGAACCCTGAGGTTGATTTTCGATCCTTAGGGCATCTTGCATAATCTGCGTCTGCACACGCTGAGATGGATAAGTCTGTGCACTTTCTGAATAGCAGCCATGACCCTGGAGAAGACTTCAGATACCTCAGTATCATGTGTATAGCATCCATGTGAACCTGTCTTGGCTGCTCCATAAATTGACTCACCCTGCTAACTGCAAATGCAATGTCTGAACGAGTTATGGTAATGTAGAGGAGTTTTCCCACCATTTCTCTATATCTCCTCTTATCTACTTCATCAGTATCACCATCATACAACTTCATGCTAGGGTCCATGGGGATACTTGATGGTTTGCATCCATCCATGCCAGTCTCAATCAGGAAGTCAGTAATGTACTTCCGTTGTGTCATTACCAAGCCATGTGCATTCCTTGCAAATTCCAACCCCAGAAAATATCTTAGGGTTCCAAGATCCTTTGTAACGAACTGATGGCCTAAGAATGCCTTCGCCCTCTCTATGCCCTGAACATCGTCTCCTGTAACAAGAATATCATCCACATAGACCATAATGACAACCGTACCTGCCGATGACTTCTGGACAAACAACAAGTGATCGGCATTTGACCTCTTGAATCCCTGATGCTCAATTAGGTTGGACAGCTTCTGCAACCATGCTCTCGGACTCTGTTTGAGGCCATATATCGCCTTGTGAAGTCTACAGACCATCTGCTTCTCCCCCTCAGCAGTAAACCCAGGTGGCTGCTGCATGTAGACTTCCTCCTGTAAGTCCCCGTACATAAAGGCATTCTTGACATCTAGTTGAGAAATGCTCCAATCACGGACCACATCAACGGATAGGAGAATACGGAGGGTCGAGTGTCTCGCCACTGGAGAGAATGTATCCATGTAATCCACGCCATAGGTTTGTGTAAACCCACGGGTGACCAAGCGTGCTTTGTACATATCCAACGTGCCATCTGCATGATATTTGACTATGAAGACCCATTTACAGCTCACAACGGATGCATCAGGAGGTGCATGAACCAAAGATCATGTGCCACGGGACTTCAAGGCCCTCATCTCTTCTTCCATAGCTAATCTCCAGCAATCATTCTTCAAGGCTTCCTGGTCGTGGTATATCCACGGAAGACAAGGCTGTGACAAACCTCTAAAAATCACCTGTGAGCCGGTGGAAGGAAACTTGTGAAGCAAATGGATAGGATGCACATTGCCTCCTCTGCTTCCGAATAGCAATCGGAACATCAAGATCATCATTTGTGTCTTCCTGTATTGAGGAATCCTGCACGTGTACCAAACCTGACCCGTCAGTAGTAATGCCATCTGAACATACCTGAGGCGTGATGATTGGCTGATGTGTAGTCTGAGCAGGACCTGACCGACACGTATAGTATTTAGGTAACGGTGATATGGTAGGCCGTGGAATGGGTGGAGGTGGAGGTGGTGGTGGTGGTGCTGGCGTGGGAACATGCACAAGGGACGACTCAGGCGAACTCCATGTAGGTGGTGGAGGAACATAGATATCATCAGTGGTAGTGGATGGTACCATTCTGTCACCGGCAGGAGAGAAATACATAACCGATTCAAAGAAAGTGACATCAGCACTCACGAAGTACTTGTTGGTTGTAGGATCATAACATCGGTATCCCTTCTGGGTTCTGGAATAACCAACAAAGATGCACTTGACTGCTCTAGGAGAGAGCTTGTCAAGTCCGGGAGATAGACGATGAACGAACGCCACAGTACCAAAGACACGTGGAGTCAGTGAGAATAGCTCCTTGTCTGGAAAGATAAGAGAGATGGGTATCTTCTCACCAAGGACTGAGGATGGCATTCGATTGACCAGATAACATGCAGTAAGGACAGCATCGCCCCAGAATGAAATAGGAGCACAACTCTGAATCAACAGGGTTCGAGTAATATCCAAGAGATGGCGATGCTTTCTTTCCGCCACGCCATTTTGTTGGGATGTATATGCACAAGTGGTTTGGTGAATAATACCCTTTGATGAAAGAAATTGAGAAAGAGAGCGTGTACAAAATTCCAGGGCATTATCCGTCCTAACATATTTGACTGAGGAAGAGAAAACATTCTGCACTTCATTAATCAAATTCTTGATCACATCTCCTGCTTCAGATTTATTCTTCAAAAGAAAGACCCATGACACACGAGAAAAATCATCCACTACCACAAGATAAAACATGTGCCCCTGATGATCGGAAACACGACTCGGACCCCATATATCTATATGTAACAACTCAAATGGGGAGCTACTGCTCCGACTCTGACGACTTGGAAAGCTCGACCTATGATGCTTTCCCAACTGACATGCTTTACAGCGAAAAGACGAACTAGGAGAGATCTGGGGCAGAAGATGGCGCATTTTCTGGAGCGGAAGGTGACCAAACCGGAGATGCCAGATGTATGGAGAGACTGGTCCAGCAGAATGAGAGGAGACGCCAGCATAGGAATCCCGAACCACCCGATATAAACCATTCTGCTCAGAGCCACAGCCAATCACCTTGCCCGTGAGTATGTCCTGAAAAATGAGAGAAGACGGGTCAAATATAGCACGACAATTCAAATCCTTCGTAATCTGACTAATAGATAGCAAATTCATTGAGAACTCAGGAGCATGTAGAACGTTCTGTAGCTGCATAATGGAGGATAGGAAGACCTCCCCCTGTCCAACAAGGGGTGAATGGGTACCATCTGCTATCTGCACTGAACGGCCGGGAGGAATATCCCTGTAGGCTTGTAATCTACCTCTATCTCGGCAGAGATGATGTGTGGCTCCGGAATCTATAACCCAGTCAGATATATCATGAGATGGTGTGAGTGCAGTGGATCTACCTGAGGTACTAGCAGCGGCTGATGAACTGGCAGAGGTTGTGGCAGCAATATTTGAAGAACCACCAGACGAATCACCAGACGAATGTGGCATAATATCTCGGAGGCAGGCCACAAGTTCGTCAAATCGATTATCTGCAGTAAAAGGTAATGGAGACTGAGAGTGCTCTGCAACACGTGTCGATGCTGGGAACCCATGCTTAGAATAGCATGTCTCCTCCAAGTGTCCAGTTCGGTGATAATAGGAGCACGTCTGACTGAAGCGGCCACCCCTTTCCTGGGGTCCACGGCCACGTCCATGACCAGGACCAGAAGGCGGTCCACCTCTCCCTCGCGAGGCTGCCATCGCTGATGGGGGTGGAGTAGAAGAGCTGAAGGAAACTGGAATGCGACTAAGCCTTCTCTAAACATCCTCCACTGGAGGAATAACTGCATCTGCTAGGATCTGGGATTGGGCGGCATCATACTCAGGATCAAGAGCCGCAAGTAGAACACCCACCATGGTGGCGTTCCGAAACGTCTTCCGCTGTTCAGGAGTAGCGGTGAGAGGAATGGTATTGTATAACTTCTCGAGCATCCCTCTTAGGGATGTGTATAGAGAATGGAGAGGTCTGCCGCTCTGCTTCATTGTGAAAATGTCATGCTGAAGCTGCAACATCTTTGTCTCATTTCGCACCTGCGAATATGTAGCGGCAAGAATGTCCCACATTGCCTTAGCAGTGGGCTGATGGAGTACGTCGTTAGCAATCTCCATCGTCAATGTACCAGACAACCAGACCTTTGCGTAGGCGTCATCAGCCTCCCATGAGGCATAGATCCATGTCTTCTCTGCAGGCTCATCCTCGGTAAGAATGTGCTTCTTACCATTAGACTTCATGAGACTCATGAACTGCATAGCCCAGAGCTCATAGTTAGACCCGTCCATCTTCATTATTGGCGCATGACCTTTGAATGTGCCAGTGGAGGGCAAATCGACTTTCAATTCTGACATACTGCTGCTTGGAGAAGAACAAGGGTATATAGACACGGTGATGAATGTCTACACCAACTGCATCGGATTTGAGTGCGTATGTAGACATTTACGCACTCAAATCCATATATCGGATGAAGAGAGGACTAGGGCACACCTCAGAGAAGGCTTACAGCCCTTGAAGCGGCTGGCGGGTGCCGCCTGGGGGCCGCTGAGAGGTTGCGCGGCTGGGCTGGGGGCCTAAGGCGGCAGGTGGGACCGCCTGGGCTGGGCTGGGGGCCGCCTGGGGGCCTAAGGCGGCAGGTGGGACCGCCTGGTGGCCTTCGGCGGCTTGCTGGGCTCGCCTGGGGGCCTCTGGCGGTGGGCTGGGAACCACGCAGAGGCCGCTGGCGGTGGGCTGGGGCCGACTCGGAGGCCGAGAGCGAGACCTAGGGCGGCGCGGAAGCCCTAGATCGGAGCCGGAGAGAGAGGCGGCGGCGTGAGAGACGCCGAGGAGAGGGCGGCGGCGTGAGAGACGCCGAGGAGAGGGCGGCGGGTGGGGAAGGGTGCGGCAGATGTGGAGAGCCCTAGGGTGGCTCTGATACCATGTTGGGAAAAGAGTCTTCGATAATTATATTCAGGAAAACCCTAGGCTCTCTTATATAGGGAGAGACCTTAAGGGTAAATTACAGAGATGTCTATATAAGATAAAGAAATAACGACAAGATACATAAAGTGATAACAAAACTAGAAACTATCTCTACAGCAAGCCTGCAGATTTCTCTTCTGTTACTTTTTGGGATACATACATAACGTCAATTTATTTTGTGACATGTGAATGTATATAAAAATTAATGCGATATGAATTTGTGACACATTATTGTTTCTGTGGCTTGATTAGTTGAAATTGCGAACGCCATTCGAAACGCAAAAAAAATTCCTTCATTTTCGGTAACATAATGCGATCGATAGCGAATGTATTGTTGTTAATGATGTGTAAACGGGTAACCGGGATCGCGGGACGTCATAGCAAGGGCAACCTCCTTCATGGCCTCAAAATCGCCAAGTGACCCTTTTCAGATCTACTTGTACTCCACTTGCAATGGCTAAGATCAATCTCTGTAAGAAACTTCTCCCCTAAAAGACACCTACAACCATACATACCATGTTTTATTGAGAATGGCTTCAAGAAGCATCAATGACAACTTGTATGATCCGTAAGCCAGTCAATCATTGCATGATTTCCCCAAGTCAACCACCCCCTCATCCTGGTGGTCCACCCTTGCAAAGGATGTGGAGATGTATCCTCCAAAGCTATAAAAGAAAATTCTATTTTTTCCCCTCTCATGTTTCATCACCATAAGCACACAACCAATAGTGGCGTGCCACCGAGGGTACCCACCCATATGTGTCCATTAGGGGTCCCCGACCATAAGTGCACCATAACAGGTGCGCCATCAAGTCAAGCTACTAGGTTACCATCTTTAACTAATTTTCCCTTTTTGAGAAAGAAGAAAATTAACCAAGAGCACCATCCTGCAGCGAAATCAACCCTTCTCACTCACATGTAGGGTAATCAAGTTATTACTGACTCGCATCACTCAGCTTAAAGCCTCCTCCATACAACCTGACCTTCAGGACCTAATCCCACTCAACACCTGACAACAAATTATACTTTGTTTATCTGCATTTTTCTTTGTGTGATCGTAACTACCCTCCTTTCCACCTCCACCAGCTCTTTCACCCATTCGATGGACCATTGTACTTATCTTTCTCATAGCCTCGCAATAAACGAGAAAGTAATGGCTCTTGATTTAGGGGTAGAAGTGGAGGCAGCTTTTTGGCCTGACTTGAAGAAGGCAATGGGAATGTGTGCGATGTCACTATATATTCTGCTCCGTTGGAGAAAGAAGATCGCCGGCTCTAAGGTTAGAGTAAGCACCCTTCGATCTCAACCTCTTTGATTCAGCTTTTTATTCTTTTTGTTTGTGTGTCTGTGTGATGATTGGGGTGGGGGTGTTGTGTGCATTCATTCTTTGAAAAAAATTGCCTTTCCGAGAAATTTAACGTCAAACCACTTATTATTCCTTCTTTTGTGTACCTCCCCACCAATATATCAAAAAATGGTAATAATCAAAATGCATCTACAAAATGGAAATACTATGCAGCTGCTCAAAGCCAATGTGATACTCCTTAGCGAGATGATCTAGACCTAGACATTGGTGAATATTACATTTGATCAAACAAGAGTAACTATAATAGCATGAAACCATGAAAGCTTGTTGCTGAGAAAAAGGTTGACCATATAAACTATCTGATATAGTGAAGGGTGCTTGGCAATATTTGATTCCTATAAAGATTGTGTATACTATAGATTATATAGCAGTCATGTCCAACTTGATTAGAGCCAGCACCTCAGAAAGAGGAGGAGGAATTCATTCAGTGACTCCACGGTCGCCCTCTCAACAATCAAATGAGTAAAGCTTGAAGATAAGTTTTGTACTCCATTGCTTCATCAGCCCACATTCTTGTCCGGCTAATGGCTATCTATAATTTAATTGATTCCTACCTGCACCTATTTGACTGATCACCTCTCTCTTACTCCAGGAAGATAGATGTCTATTTCAAAGAGGAGGGTGCTCTAATTATCCCATTTTCCATCCCTCGGGTCCAACTTAACTTCTGGGTTCAAGCAGGCATCCACCAATCTCACTGGTCTAGAGAAGTTTTCAATCCAACAAGACTCCTCTGCTAGCTCACCCATCCAGCAATCATGGACAACAAAAACAAATATCAAAAAGGCTAAAATGGACCTTTCCGGATTCCGCCACCGGCGGAGGGGATCTTCCAGAGGAAGGACGCCCAGAACTCGTCCATGTTGGCGCCGGGGATCTCCTTCCGGACGAAGAACTCCGAAGCGACCTTGCTATCCAGGACCATCTTCCTCCCGGGGATCGACGACCGTGGAAACCTCTCCGGCGGTATCAGGCTCCGGTCGGCGAAGCACCCGTCCCCGGCGATCCTCCTCCCCGCCCTCCACCGCCACCGGTCCCCCGGCAGCGGCCAGTTATCCGGCGCGTAGGGAAGACCCACTCCGGAGGCGCCGGCCGTCACCGGCGTCGCGACCAGATCTGTCGGGGAGGCGTCCATCAAGAGATCGCCGTCGCCGGGCATTGCTGGTGCCGGGGCCGATCGGGGATGGGGGGGTTAAGGGGAGACGTGGAGCGTTTTCTGTTGATTTTGAACGAGGCAAAGGGCGGGTTTCGGGATTGCATCGGAGAGCTGGGATGCCGCCGCGTGGGATTGCATCGGAGAGCTGAGATGCCCCGCGTGGAGAAAGTACACGTGGCTTCCATCCAAAGCTTTGATGGGTTTAGCCCTCGGTTGGAAAATACTAGGATGTATACCCGCGCTTCGCAGCGGTAAATAGAACACATGATAAAGTAAAAGAGCATAATACAATTGGAGAAACTTCAAATGAGATAGGGACTCACCAATATTGTGGTGAGCCCTAGTCCTTCAATTTTTGATCTCACGGCTGGATTTATTGACGCATTAATTAAATTAATTAAATGATTAGAAACCTATTTTGGTCATTTCCTCACATTCTAAATATGGAATGTGATAACTATTTCACCTAATATCTTTTATTCTCTTTCCATTGATTGACGGCACCCCCTCCCTCCTCTCTCTCATGATTTATCGTCGGCGTGGTGTACGACGGCAGGCCTCACGCGAGATGAGGGGCGACACGAACCCCTGGTGGTGGTGCGTGCTCTCTTCCAGTCGGTGGTCGACGGAGGGGCCGAGCGGCTGCAATCTGCAAGTGGTAGAGGTTCGCAGCATAGCAGTGATGGCGGATGCGGATGGCGACTCCTCTCCTCCGATGGCGGTAGACGTCGATGGTGACGGACGCGGTGGAGATATCGGTCGGCGACGGGTTCCAAATGCGATGGAAGTATTGCATCGAGCAACGGTCGGCGGTGAAGTGACTATGGCCGCGATTGTGAGGTAACGCATGGATTTACATTGTGGTTTATTAATTTACATAATTGACCTTTCGATTTACATATTGATTCACTTTTTTACAAATCTCATTGTTGTTTTATCTTATTTTGCAGAGCTCTCCAGGAATTTTACAAAAGTACATGATACAGTTACAAAAGATCACACAAATTTTACAAAATGAATATATACGTTTAAAAAAAAGACCGAAGTTTACAAAGAGCATATACTCTTACAAAACTCATTGGAGTTTACAAAACAAATGTACCCATTTACAAAATGGAAATACCAATTTACAAACGAAAATGTGAAAAACGAAATCATTAATGAAATTACAAAAAGAAAATACATTTTCACAAAAACTCGCGGACGTTTACAAAGATATGGTTGAGTCTAATTCGTTCGACGCAAAATTGGAAAACAACCAGTAATGGTATGATTCAAAAATACCAAATCCAGAAAATATTAAATGATAATTCAATCCATTAAATGAAATTCAAATTTACAAAAAAACGAGATGACGAAAATACCCTTTTGGATAATATTTTTGATGCAACCGTCAGATTGTGATCTGACGAATCCGATTGATGGCTCACCACAATATTGATGAGACCCCACCTCATTTGAAAGGGTCCCTAATACAATTATTATAAATAATGATTGATAGGTTTGATATCAATTAGCATGATTAAATTTGACTCCACCAAAATGAAAAAAAGCGATAGCAACAAAGCAACAATCATTGACATTATAATTTATTTGGTTACAATAAATAACAATAATAAATTCATCATTACATCGATATCAACAACTAATGTCAATTTTGAATCTAAAAATAATTACAATAGTTACGGTTATAATTAAAATTATTATTTTTATCCCAGAGGATAAAATTAGTTCTTTGTTATGAAAACGTACAAATTTATTCCATAAAGTTTGTTTTGGAATGTATAGAGTAAAATTCAATAAAAAATACAAGAAATTTTTGAAAATATGACATCAAATAAATTTAAAATTAAGAAGCTCACGTTCCTTTCTTATAGAAGATAATGATATGTAAACAGGAAAGAAGCTGCAAGATGATTTTTAGAAGGCCTCCTTATCTCACCTTTTCAATTATAAAGAAATTTAGCTACAACAACTTAAAATGCATATCATTATTATATTTTTAATAATGAAAACCAGTGGGTTGGTATTTTAGTTGAGAACAATTCAACTATTATCAAGAAATGATAAAGTAATATGGGTATGATACACTTATTATTGTACAGAAAAATTTAAGATGATAGACATAAGAATTCATGAAAACCACCTTAGAATTCAACTAAACAATAATCATTAATATGTTGGATACCAATTACCATGTACATATAAGTGTTTGAATGATAAATAATAGTTTAACTAGCAAAACATGACTATTAAGATAAAATAGGATATCAACAAACACTGATCACATTTGTATTTTAATTGTAATTTCTAAAAAATGTAAGTATGATGATATAAATGTGGTTATAACCAAATGTAGACGAAAAATCGAGATACAATTTTTGTTTTTCCATAGGTGATGCTACCTATATTTGATCATTAAGGATTATATATTAGTAGGATCAAAGTTTAATTATTTGTTAGTAAATTAAATCATCAAGGATGAGAGAATGATATAAGAACATAGTTGATATATCCAAAAACTTATTATTAAAAAATCTTGACGATTTAGAAGATACATCATTCAAATAGTAAACACATTATAATGATATAAAAGATAGCTTTTAAGCAATAAATAGTACAAATAAAATCAAAGTGAGATTGGATAAAATAATAAAAATTCTAAAACAGGAGAAGAAAATTTGAAATGAAATACTCGATTCTCACCTAGAAAAATGAGTTTCACCTCACGTTTTAACCATGTGCTTCTCCATATGGTGTTATAGTAATATCATATTTTACCTTGTGTTAGTCTCATATGACTCCTAGTAGGTGTCTTACAAACAATTTATATACTTCTTCTCGACCCATTTAAGATCTTCTCGATGCGTTGAGAGCATGTGGCGAGCTTTTCACTTTCGACTTGTATATGTAATTTGTTGCATCTTTTCATATGCCTCACTGTAATCAGAATTCCTATGAAATCAGGTTTATTTGTTGTATAAAATGGACGGTATTGTATATAGACATGTCAAATATAATAATTTTAATGTAAATATCATGAAATATGTGTGAAAAATCCCCTATTATTTTATATAATATTATGATATATACATGTGCGACAGCATATCGAAGTAACATTTTGAAAAACATGCATTATTCAATTTCCATATGTAGCCGTCCATGTACAATTAGGTAACTCATGCATGAATTAACTGTACATTGCCATTTTTATATAAATTGTGCTCATTATCAACAATGCAATTACCTAATATGTTTGTACATGTGAAACAATATTGTATCTCTGATCATGTAGAGGTGCCCTAAAAATTTGTTATAAATTATATCGTATGCTTGAATCCATATGATGCCCATATGTTGGGCTCTCCTCGTTGTTGTGATAAACTCCTGCTTGCAAAAGAAGCATACACAGTAGTATGCAGATTAAATCCATGGTAATCAAAATATTGCAATGAAAGACTAAACAAACATATCATTGTGAACCATAAGATCAGGAGCTATGTATGAATGTGGAAGAAGTTAATAAAAAGTTAAAATGTAATTTACACAGATAATAGGACTTCCAATGCAATCAAACTACTCCATAAAACTTAGATATTTTAAGATCACGTGATTGAAGTATACATTTCCAAAGATATTACGAATATACTCACCGTAATATAGTTTACCAGTGAACAATGGAAGTTTTTTCTACAAAATAATTAATAGAAAATCATTGTTAAAAAGAGTTTTAGAAATGAATATTGCAGCCATTGTGAATAATAAGAATATAATATTTTTATGAATCACTACAAGAATTTTGACCTAAGACAATGGAAAATTTAATAATCATTATCATATCTTCCGTATTTAAATATATAACAACGAATATTATCCGTCGCTTACTTCTTAAAATTCGCAACGAATAGTGATGTACGTTGTTATGTTCCTCACAATGAATCATATAACAACAATTATTTGTTGACATTTTCTTCTAATCATTGCTAAATTTAGCAACGATAATTGTGAATTTTAACAAATAAGTCGACTGAAAAAAAACATCGTTCTATGGACTTTTAAAAACGAATATGACATTCGTTGCTAATTATAAGTACAAAAGATTACTTGATAACGAATAATATTCGTTGTTAGATCTTTAATATCAGAACATATGTCAACGAATATTCAGATTATTCGTTGGCTTATGTCCAGTTTCTTGTAGTGAATGCGTACTTAACTTCAGTAAATACATCAAATAATAAATAAATGATGAAGTATTGTAATGAATCAAATTACTAATTAGATATCATTTTTTTTCTACATTTAAACATAATGAGGTGTTTTAATCGCATAACACGTATTGGTTATTACAACATATGTTTATTTAGGAATACTATAGTACCCCATCCAATGTAATTGAGGTATACCATTTTAGAATATAGGTTATAGTGACGACATCCAAAAAGTCTCTGCAATCTTTGCACTGAGAAGCCACACCCTTGAAAACTCCTTACTATTTCATGATTTGTAAATTTTGCAAGTATATATAATCATGTTTCTGAACCTTTGCTTTAAGATGAGCACAAAAAAGGAAGCATGGCTTCCTTGTATGCCTCATCTGCTATTGAAGGAAGCCCTCCATATTATATCCTTTGCGCGATACTCTAAAGTAGGGATGAGCATTGGGCTGGGCCGGCCCGGCCTGAAGCCCAGCCCGCATAGCCTGGCCTAGCCCGAACTCGAATTATTTATGGGCCAGGCCTGGGCCAAAGATGTAGGCCCATTTAATAATTGGGCCGGGCTCGGGCCTAGCTCGGCCCAGCCCATTAGGCTCGATAGCTCGACCCGTATAGAAGCTCAAAATTAGGCCCGTTAGGCCCGATAGCCTAGCCCACATATATCCCATATGTGTCTAGACTTTGATCTCTCACTTTGATATATTCGTCTTGATTTAATGAGGGCGTTGACAACGTCGACAAATTAATCCACTTGAGGTACATTTTCAATATGTTTGTTTATTATTATTTGCACATGTTTCTATAATATCTCTATGAAACTCTTTCCATTAGATACTGTAAAATCATAGATATGACCAAATCCGTGCAAAACAGTATGATAACTAAATAATAAAGACCTAAATAACTAATAAATACTTCATAACAAAGATTACAATCAAAATAACCAAATGAGGGTTTGCCAAGTTTACGGGCCCACCAAGTCTAGACTCATAAGTTTTGGGTCGGTCCAAGCCCAATTGATTTTTGAGATATTATGGGCCGGCCCGGCCCAGACCCGAATTATAATTGGGCTGGGCTTGGGCTTGGGCCTTCAAAAAAAATTTAGTGGGCTTAGACCCGACCCAAAACCCACAAACATAAATGGGCCTGAGCCCTGTAAAGCCCGGCCCATGCTCATCCCTACCTCTGCCTACAGTGTTATTATTAGTGCCTGAAATCATCTAGGATCCCTTGCACAACTTCCTTAAATTGATGAAGCATGATTAAATATGCAATTCATGCATTCATGGAATCGTCCATTTAAGGCAACCATCTGTATTATGTATCAACATCTAAATCTATTGATGGCTTCCTTGGTTTTACGCATTGAAATATCTATACTCCTACTATTAGTGGGTTTCCACCATTTCGACTGCCACGTGTCCAATATATTGATCTTCCATCTTGCTGTTCTTCTGCCTTTTGCTATGCATTCAAAATGCCCCGTTTGTTTCGCAATTATGCTGCCACGTTTCTCGGCCACCTGCCGAATTTATCGCTTGTGTTTTTAGGTTGGCTTACAGCTGTACATTCTACAGACCTATTACTCTAAACCCTAATCCATTGTCGTTTCTTCTCCCACCATTCTTCATTCTTTCTGTCGCCGCTCTCTTTTCCCTCTCCGCCTCTTCTGTTCCTTTCACCATCGACTCTTTTCCCTCTCCGCCTCTTCTGTTCCTTTCTGTCGCCGCTCTCTTTTCCCTCTTCGCCTCCTGTCTCACCATCGATCTCGACATCCTACAGCATTCTATCGATGGTCCGCCTTTTCGATCCTCGATTATTTTATCATAGTTGTTGGTTTTCCTTCTGCATGTTATTTTTGTTCTATCTGCTTCCTCTGTTCCTATCACCATCGATCTCGACATCCTACAGGATTCTATCGTTGGTCTGTGTTTTCGATCCTTAGGTTAGTTGTTTCTTTTTCTTTTGCATGTTATTTTTCCCCGTCGTTTTTCCTTTGATATCTCCTTAGACGATTCCGACGTTTTCTACCATCAATCTGCCATGTAACTTTTTATAGCAGTGTATACATGTAAGGTGCTGTCCATCTCCAGTTTTGTCATAACATGGATTTCGTTTTTGAGTTTTTCTTTATTACATTTGTTGTTTTTATTCTGCATGTTATTTTTTCCCATCATTTTTTCTTTCATATCTCCTTAGACGACGCCGGCGTTTTCTACCATCGACCTCCCATGTAACTTTTTTTAGCAGTGTATAGATGGACGTTGCTGTTGATCTTCAGTTTTGTCATAACGGTGTTTTCGTTTTCCAGTTTTTTTTCATTACTTTTATTGGTTTGATGTTGTGATATGGATCTCCCTCTCATTTTTAGACGATTTCGATGATCTATTTCATTATTTTATATTTTCATTTGTTGTCTTCTCCTCCGTAACTCAATCTTCCTTACTGCTCCAAGGATGTTATGATAGGTTTTGTGTTGCTTTGTGTATGACCTCTATGATCTATATCATAAATCTCAAATTCTTTTTCCCGTAGTTATCGTTGCTTACTAGAAGTTTTTCATGGTTTCTGTCAATCGATTTTCATTTTTGAAGAATGTTAGCATATGATTCGTTTTTCATTTTCATATGTTGTTGGTGATTTGCGCTATTAATCCCAACTTTTTTTGTTTGGTTTTATGTTAACTCATATATTGATTGCAGGGGTTTTCTCATTTGTGATGTTTTGTTGGCTGGATCTAGACATATTCTGTTGTGTTTGTATTTGTTAAACTTTTCTCATGTAGTCTTACGTTCTCACACACTGTCATGAAACTGTAAGATTGGATAAATTGATATTTTCTATTTGGATGACGCAAAGATGATTTCTTTCAAGAATTCTCAAAAATATAACACTGCCTTTGATATGCAGGAGGATAGTATATTTAAATTTAACTTTTTATTTGACATGATATCGATGATACTTTCTGTTCATTTTGTTATTGTATATTTTTAAATAAAATGTTAACTTGTAATTTTCCAATTACAGTTGTTTTGTTAGATGAATATCTTCTTATTCTTAAAGTAGACATCAATTTTTTTCATTTGCAACTGTTATATGATATATTACTTTGGATGTTGTGCATATATTTCTTCCTTGATGGGTGTTATGATAGGGTTTGTCTTTTAGTTTGCAGGTATTTGATTTGCTGATGTGTTTGTATTCCATAAAGATTTATTCTACACAATTTTTCCACTTTAGATTAACTAAATGATAACTTTTAATTTGTTTTCATAGTGCTTTTGTAACATGATTATCCTTTTTAATGTGAAGCCTGCACAAGAACTTTTCATTTGCAATCGATATATGATATATTCTCCCCAATTTTATGCATGTACCTACTAATGATATTATGTATTTGATGATTGCCTTTGTTATGTTATGTATTATATCTATTTCCTTGATTTCTGACAATAATTTTCTTTCCACATGTTGATGGTACCTGCCTCCAATTCCATTTTGACTTAGTGTAGCTATCGTCTTTTTCACGGGTAAGCTAATTTTCTTAATGGATGTTGTGATAGTGAGTCTGACATGGTTATTCTTTTTATTCTGAAACTGGATAAGAATTCCACCATTTTTGATTAACTATTCAGATTTTCTGAATGTTGTTGTTACTACCAAGTATAAATGTAGGTGTAAAGATGTTAATTGCACTAAATATTAATTTTCTTTCCATTGCATAATCTGCTCGCACTATGAAACCGTAATTCTGGATATATATATATATATATATATATATATAATCTTCTAAGATGCAATCATAATGTTGTGTAATTGTTATTGTTATGTGGTTCTTGCTTTCGATGGATATTACCATATGATTCTTTTCTCCATTTATATACGATGTTGATGACTTCTCCCATTAAACTTTACTTTTTTTTATATTTTATGTTTATGTTATATTCTCTTTGATGAAACTAGATATATCCAGTATTACATGTTTGCCTTCACTTGAGTGTATTACACCATTACAAATTTCAGACTATTTTGCATTTACAGATCAATTTCTCTTCTCTGTATTTTCTATATACCATATTGTATTTGATGTTTAGGAAATATTCAGTAATATTATTCTGATTCTTATATATTTAACTTTCTGTTGTGTTTGTATTTATTAAGTTTCTCTTACATTGTTGTATGTTTCCATACTATCATGAAACTCTACTTTTTATTTGTGATAATATTCTTCCTCTCTTCTGCATGATATCAATGGTTTGTATCGTTGATGTACGCTTCGATTTTGCCTAGAGGTTGACTTCTTATCGGTAACTTAATTTTCTTATTTTGCAACAAATGTAATTGTATGATCTTATTGATGTTGCATGTTTACTGAAAGTTCTTGATGTTCATTATGATATGATTGTGCTTATTGATGGTTGTTATGATACAACTTCCCTTCTGGTTTCCAGACAATATTTATGGTTTCTGTTATTGCCAATTTCTGTATTTTTTACTTTATGATATATATATATATATAATTGTGAATTTACAACAGGTTAATATTCACAGGAAGATAAAAATCCGTTAAAGGTATCATCTTCTTTCTTTTGTAAATTATCTTTGTTTTAAAATATGGTTTACCTTTGCCTATTGTGTTTTCGTTAGAGCATTAAAGACGGAATATCTTTTTGATATATGACCTACTTCAAAAATTTATGTCATATTTATGTTTTTGATGTATTTAAAATTCTTAATGGCTATGAATACATGTGTACTTGTAGGTCAGGATAGTTCAACAATTTACCTACATGAATATTAATGTTATTAATACCATTAACTTTAAGAAAAATGAGATTATTTTAAAAGTTACTGAATTTGTGAGGAAATACTTTACACAATGTTTCATATAATATATTAAATACTAATGATATTGCTAAAATAGTAAAAAGCTATATGGATGTAGATACCAATGAGCATGTGACAGCTTATATGGATGTAGATACCAATGAGCATGTGACAGCTTTAAGGGAAGTATTTAAGATAAATAGACAGAGACATATGGATATAATACGTATGAAAAGGAAAAAAAGTTGCTTAGATTGTCATGCCAGATTAGTTGAAGTAGGTAGTTCTTCTAAATCATATACAACTCTCAATCTTAGAGGATCATCTACTGGTTGTTTGATTATAGAAACTGAAGAGACAATAGTTCACGTGAATTAGTCGAAGGTTAGTGTTTAAATCAAATTAAGGCTACTTTGTCTATTTCATCACATAACTATTTCTAACATTACATATTTATTACATATACTAAAGCTAGGTTTTTACCTAGCTTTAGCCATGTGTTGCTCTCTTCGCACCTCTCTCTCTCTCCACCGATCTCTCTCTTTCTCCCTTTTTCCACTCTCTCTCTCCACCGAACTCTTTCTCTCCTCTTTCTCCCTCTCTCCCCGATTTCTCTCTCTCTCCCTCTCTCTCCCTCTCTTCGGTCACTCTTTACCGATCTCTCTCTCCCTCTCTCGTGCCATTTCTATTCTCTCTCAAACCCATCTCTCTCCTTCTCCCTCTTTTCTCTTTCTCTCTCTATTCTAAAATTTTATTAAATTAAAAATTATAAATCTCATATTTTCCTTTATATTTATTATATTAATATTTATATGTACCTCAATCTGTTTGTGATTTTAGATTGGAATGATTTTGTATTTTTCAATGTAGGACATTATTTTAAAGGAAAAATTAATTTTAATATAAAATTATATTTTTAAATAATATTATGTGAAGTACAATCTTATCAAAAGATAGATAAATTGTACGCAATATGTTCTTTTATAATTTGCAAATTAAGTTTTAAATGCATTCTTATAATTTAACTTTTTAAATTCATTTTTTATTGTAAAAAAATATTTTTTAAATGTTTCGTTGACATTTTATAATCATAATGATAATTATGTATTAATTTAAAAATATATTAAGACAATGATGATCACACATGGTACAATTAAGATGATGCAGAACTTATTTTATTTTCCGCCGCGAAGCGCGGGTATCACCCTAGTACAGTTCGAAAGCCCGGTATATCCACATCCATGCAGAGGATTTCAGATCTTACCTAAAGGACTGATGTAGAAGAAAAGAACATGTACAAGATTGCAGATCATATATACCTCTGAGATGGTAGAACATAGAAGTCAAAGATAGGTGATGATACAGATGGTCAAGAGCAAAGCATGCAGGGTGACCCGATGATCCGCCGCAGAAGATGGAGTTATTATGCAAAGGCTTGGACCTGCAGATTACGAAGATGACTCAAGGAAGTTACGAACCTCTGGCCTATTCTTGTTTTTTATATTATTTGAGTTGATTTATCAGGTGTCTCTGCTGGCATTTATCGGTATAAATTTATTATAATACAATATTGTAAAGGGATTGATGGGCCCACCCTATTTTTGGGCAAATTTTTTTATTTTTTAAAAATATCGTCATGTATATTCATCTCTATATCCCTCCTATATGTCATTCGAATTTCGTCAGAAACAGAGACTCCTACGGCCTCCATCCAGACAGTGTCGATTTAAAAAATCCTGCGACCGTTAAAAAAATGACGTCTGGATGGAGGTCGTAGAAGTCTTTGTTTCTGGCGAAATTTGAATGACATATAGGAGGGATATAGGAATGAATATACATGGTGATATTTTTCCCAAAAAATAAAAAAATTACGAAAAATAGGGTGAAGGCAGGGCAGCCCCATTTTTCCCTATCGTAAATAGTATTTGTCTACTAATATCTTACACATTAGGTATCTTTGTCTACTAATCTCTTACACATTATCTATTACTACCTCGTTCACAATTGTATTATAATATGTGATATCCAGAAATTATATGCTTACAAGCATAAAGAAGTTACTCATACTTCATATACGTGACTAATAAGTTATAAATGTGCAGCCACGAATGCATGTATACATGGCTCAGGAAGAGCTCCAATTTCTTATGCCCCATCATAAAAGGTAAAAATATTCGGAATTCCCCCACAGGTATTTCATTATAATTTACGTTATCCTCTCGTTTATTTATAATGATGTGCCATCTTGCCTAACCCCTGAGCACGAGGTTACATGTACTCCAATTGATCTATTATGGAAGACATGATTACTAGGGGTGTCCATGGGGTGGGTACCCGCCCCATTTCATCGTGACCCGTCCCGCCCCGTTGGTATTAGATCACGGGTCGACCCGCCCTATTCCAACGGGTACCCAATTGTAACGGGTACCCGGTTAATGCCAATGGATATTGACTACCCTGGGTACCCGCGGATACCCGTGAAGATAAAGAGAGACACTTCTAATGAAAGGTGAGAAGTATAAAAATGCAAACGATATATCCAACTATGTATATCCATATCTATATCATATTCATAATGATAACGTCGGGAAATCTAAATGGTACGGAATGCATTCTGATAGGGATATACAAACATAGATAAATAAATTAATGAGGATATATAAAACTATGTGGATAATCTAAACTATATGAATATATGAAATTGGAAGGAATACAATCAAATACGGATCCAATAATGATACATTCATGTAGGTTCATCCTCGTAACGAATCAAATACGGATAAATAAGATGTAAATATATATAATCGGAGGACAACATGACAAATAATATATAAGTATACATTCCTATTCGTAAATAATTGTATTAGTTATCATTACATTTGGTTATCGCAATGTGTGTGCGTGTGTGTGTGCTTGTGTGCATGCACATGTGTGCGCATGTGCGTGTACGCGTGGGTGTGGGCATGCACGCACACACGTGGGCATGGGCGTGGGCACGAGCACGAGCGCACGTGCACATGCGTGTGGGTGGGTGCGCATGAGCGTGTGCGTGTGGGATACAATTCACATTCAATTGTATTCATTACCATCATGTTTGGATGTCATGATGTATGTATATCGATTTGGATCGTATCCGATTCATTATCATATATCTTAATTCAAATGTTGACATCTATATATATTTTGATTTCAAAATGGATACATATATGAGCCCTCCCATACATATAAATTTTATCTTATCTATACAATTTTGATTCTATTATTTTTCCTATCTAATTTACATCTATTCCATACTGATATTTATTTTTAATGATTTGGCAATATATTTTTCATATTCGTCGATATTTGTATCTGCATCCATATCTATATTTTTAAAATAGATAAAAATAATGTAACATCTATATTGGTATTTGTATCTAATCATTCACATTTTTGCGAATCAATTGATAATGGAAGCTTCCAACTGGGTACCCGCGGGTACCCATCGGGTTTTTTATATGGGACACGGGTCATGGCATAGCGGGTACCCGCCCCATCTTTTTAAACGGGTACCCGAGAGTTTAGGGTCAAAATGAACGGGTCAAGCCGGGTACCCATTGACCCGGATATTTTGACAACCCTAATGATTACAAATTCGTATGCATCGCTCTTAGCGTTGCCGGAAGTATGGTTAGGCTAAGCAAATCAAGTGGAATGGAGATAAACAATAAGACGATGAACATGTAGGGCTACAGGGAAGTAGGGCTGGCTATTGAGTCACGGCTTGATGAGCCATGCTTGGGCTCGGCTCGATAAGGGCTCGTGAGCCTGGTTCATTAGGCTATTGAGCCGAGCTCGAGCCGGAATTTTGGGCTCGATAGCTTAACGAGCCGAGCCCGAGCCGAACCTCGCTCAGCTCGATAACTCAATAAGAGGCTCGATAAGGAATATATATATACATATAATATTTATATATAATACAAGCAAAACAAAAGTATCCCTTTGCAATTTTTCCTCCACTAACTTTACCCCTCCCACGAGCCACAAGTCATGACCGAATTCTCAAAATCCCATTCCCACCCATACATTTGCTCCCGGCCCACACATTAGAAAATTAGTATTTTTTTTCTTTTTTATAAGCGAATAGAATGTTACAATATATATTACAATTAAGATTTTATACACAACTTGGATAGTGGCCTACTGGTAAGGAACATAGTCTTACATAGAGCAGGTCTCGAATTCAAACCCATGCAAAAAGTACACATTTTCCTTAATGAGCTCGCCTTGGGCTCGAGCCTAGACCGGGCTCGATAAGGAGCTCGGGCTTAATAAGGGACTCGGCTCGAGCCTTATCGAGCCCGAGCCAGCTCGACAAGGGCTCGCGCTCATCGAGCCCATTGAACTTGATAGCCAGCCCTACAGGGAATGAAGTGCAACACGTACATGAGACAAAAAAAATTAACGGAAGCATATTTGCAGGGGAGGCATTTGTTTTGCTTGGGGATTTGTCCATGTCGGACCGGTGAGGTCATCGGCAGTCGAGAAAAGGGTTGTCCGTTGGAGACTTGGGGCATGTTTGGTAGCTGGGTTGGACTGGGTTGGGTTGGGGTACACCGGTGTACCCTTCCTTCCAACCCTCTCAATCCTCCTCACAGTTTACTATTCACTGGGGTACAGTTTACTATTCACAAGGGTACCCCAACCCAACCCAACTCAACCCAGTCCAACCCAACAACCAAACAGGGCCTTGAAGTAAGTTGGATATACTATGAGTCCGGGGTCGTGGACTATTGTGTGTATATGTGGTCCATTAACATCTTTTAGCTGCATGGGAGAGGCACATGCTACACGTTATCGGTCGGCAAAGGCTCACGTCAGGGCAGGTGGCGATTGCTTATTACTAGATGGATGGCGTGTTTAAGGTGGTGGTGGGGAAAGCATACACAGGATATGAGGAAGAATTTTGCATCAGCTCGGCAGAAGAAAATATTGGATAGAATAAACTAAAGCTGGGCTTTTGCCCCCCAGCCAGACCGTCCACGTGGCAATGGCTGGGGCAGAAACTCAACTTTAGTTAGAGTAATAGATAGATGTCCATCCCAAGGAATGAAATAGTTTTGTAGGTGTTTTATATTTTTTTTAATCAGTTTCAAAATATCCATAATGATATAATACAGTATTAGATGGTTATTGAGCCTTCACGTGTATTTCAAAAGAGGCAATTATGTCTTTTTTTCATAATTCTTTTAATATTTCACATCAAATTTCACGTGAACTTGGGAGTTGCTATGTGTTTTATTTCTTTATTGCGTTAAATTCAACAATTCTCGAATTTGAAGAATGAGGTATTTATAGAAATCCAAAATACAATACTTTGTTTTCGTTTCCTTCTTTTCTTCACCATCCACCACATCGCTCCAACCAGACATCTTCCTTTCTCACTAGTGTATTTGCCCGCACTTCACAGACGGTTGTTAAAGAGGGGTTTGGCTACCTTTCTCATTGAATTTCAAAAAGTCAATGCCAAAAATTTTGTCCTTGTTTCGAGCATAGAAGATGCGAAAATCACAGGAAAATGATTTCACAATGAATTTATATCAAATAAAAATCGCAAAATACCTTCCTAACTTCAAAAATCACAACTATCTCAAATACATCTAAAAATATCGCACAATAGCTTAAAACACATATCCATAGTTCAAATTTCATATAAATTTGGAATCATCAAAATCCATGTAGAAGAGCTTCTTGAACTTTAAAATTGGATTCTTGTACGACATTATACGTAACTTCTTGCTTGCCATCAGATATGTTGCTCAATCCGACAACTCTTATTGTGCTCTTATCAAGGCAATAAATCATGTAACATCATGATTACATGAAAATAAAACATATAATCTGTTAAATTTCATACCAAAGAACAATAAGCACACAAGGAATGTCCAAAATCTGCACCCGTGCAGAATCGGCTCATTGGACATGCTCGGATTATGTGGTGGGACAATCGTCGCCTGCGATGGATGTTGTTGTTGTTGCTTTCTAACTCTACCTTGCTCCAATTTCTCTTTATCCAACAAAACATCATGTTTACATAAGTAGATCCTTTGTAGGTGAGAGTACCGATGTCATCGGGGGACCCCAATAAAAGCAACAATCATAGCATTGGAATTTGTGTACTCTATTGCGGGTGGCAATTGAATCCACTCAACTGAAGCAAATCCCTTGTCCTTTATCCACTCCTACTTACGTCAACAGGTTCATCTGCGCAAAGTGCTCCTACATTAGGTCTGCACATGTGAGGATCAATGACATATTTGATGGGATCAAAGCGGAGGACACTGAACTGAACGACGGTGACATATCAAGAAATTAGTATATGATATTCGTAGCGAATATTATATTCATTGGTAATGATTCGTTGAAGAATGATAATTGGTTGTTGTAACATTCCGGACTTAGGTTCCTGGTTTGTTAATTGAGAGAACTGTCCCTAGCAACTTGTTGGGTTCGGAATCAATTGGACCCATTGATAACCACTCAACATGCTTAAGCCCATGTTGTCAAGTAGTAGTCTCCACCATTTATAATGCAAACCTATACTTCGTGAGTTTCCGATGTGGAACTATGTTTGAGAGTTA